>VWZO01019107.1:701481-938027 GCA_013396975.1 Bucco capensis | reverse complement strand
AGAAACCTTAATAAAAATAGAATACTATCATTCTGAGGTATAATTCATCTCCATTAAGGAGATAATAATCATCATGTCTTGTTTTGATTGAAGCCAATGGATGTACAGAGATTAGATCCAGTATCGACTAAACCATTGTCTCTGGAATACTGTACATTTTCATATGTATAACAGAGAAAGGAAAAAAAAATAATTTATTCAAATATATAAGAAAGAAAGAGGCAGAAAAAATTGAATATATTTATGTTACTTATGCAGTATTCAAAAATATTAGTATCAGGACATGGGATACAAAATTGAATAGTTTAGCTGTCTGCCACCTAACTCAACTAGTTTTTTGTACATAAATGGATATTATTATCCCACCCCCAGTATTTGAGCTTATAATTTGTTTGTGCAGATGTCTAAACTGATTTGCATTGCCTCGGATCTGAAACAGGATGAGCACAAATATGTAGACATTATTGTGAATGTACAATAACTTATCCTGCCTAAATCCTAATTAAGCTATGTAATCAAGTCCTTAAGCAATTAGATCTACAAGCATGTAGATGCATTCAGGGCTATGGAGAACTTCTTCCAGGAGGAAGGAAAAATTAATCTTTATTACTCCTCAGCTTTATGAACCAGTTAGGATGACTTTCCTATTCCAATTCAATATCCTTCTTGAAGATGACAGCAAAGAACACTCACACTGACAGAAGACAATCCAGTTTCTGGGAAGTTATATTTTCCTGTGAGAATGAATTTAGTCCAATTAGATAAAAAACACACACTTCCAGAGTATTGTATGGATCAGAAATTCTGCAGTGTTCCTTTCTAGTTTGTTGGGGGGGCAGGGAGTGTTGGTTTTTTTCCGTTCCTCATTCATAAACCCCTGAGGTACAGGGAAACCTCTTGGAAGTATCATAGACACTAACAGCAATGAAATTGACCCAAACTGAGTAATTCATTGAACAGTTGCAGCTCTCTACAAGGAATACCATCCCTGAAGACAACGAAATCATGAAAGATCATGAAAGTCTGAGTAAATGCTGACTCTGTTCCTTTGAACTGAGGTTTGAGGCTACTGGACTCCTCACTGTAAATGTAAGAGTTTAGCCTAGCTACAGCCTAATAGATTAACTCCCTTCCAAGGCAAAGCATGGAAGCTGTGGCTTGACTGTTTTTTTAAGGGAGGGGGAGCATAGGGAAAAATACACTTAACTCTTTCCTAGAGTTAGCAAAATGGTCATTGAACTGGAAATGCTTCAACACAATCCAAGTTCAATAAACCACTTCTGAATGAATGCTGTTAATTGAATTTTTCTAACAAGTGCTGAAGACAAATCTGACATCCTTGAGTTTCTGAGCCTTTCAAATCATAGTGACTGAAAAGAAAATACATTTATAAATTTCTTTCCAATATAAATGAACCAATTTTATTATACACACAAAGGTCTATTTAGAAAAAGAAATGAGAAGGGATTTTGATTGTTCAAGAGCCAAAAGGCTTATCTGCTCCCAGCAGAGTCTTTTCGGTGCTGGCACATAACTCTTGTGTCTAAATGGAAAGAAATAAATGATCAATTTCATGAAAATTCAGTTACTGGTTTTGGGTACTTATGAAGAAAAATGGGACTTTATTAAGGAAACCTGTTAAATTCCTATATGCAGTTACCAGCAAGCTATATTTTTTCCTTTAAATTTATTGCTGTTAAACATGAGCCTGCTTGGCAACCTATAGAAGAATTAAAATGAATAGATGCAATCTGTTACAGTTACAGTAATCTGCAGTGATTTCATAATTCAGAGCTGCGGAGGTGTTTAATCTCTAAGTGAATCATTAACTACCCAAAAGCATATAAACAACTTCAGTGTCAAGGAGTCTCTCCTCCTACAAAGATTCACCATAATATAAAAATTGACACCTTAGGCTGCAGGGTAGCGATGTTAACTGCTGAACTGGCACAAAGTATACTCTAGATAGAGTTCATTCTATCAAGCTGACTTGTCAGAATTAGTTTCACTTTGTGTTCTTTCCACAGAACTTGATGACTGCAATGAATTCATTAAATGAAACTTGATTCTTTGTGTTTCATACATAGAGCTGTCTACAAATAAATGACTCCAATAAATGAATAAATGTATGACTGTATTTTCCATAATGCAATGACATTTTACATAGTTATCGGGTGCTGATGTTTTTAGAAACTGCATTTTTAAAAGTCAGACTCCATGTGCTCACGGAATATATCTGGCACTCTCAGAGGAAGCCTGTCACACTAAACAAGTTATTTTTCTGTGAGTTATCTGATAAGTGGCCTGTATCCCTGCAGAGCTCTCATGCAAAATCTTTTAAAAATGTAAGAAAATCTTATTATGACCACAATATGGTCCTGGATGTTTTGTAAAGCCAACAACTCTTCCAGCCAACTTTTAATATTCCAGCCCTGGGAGAGACTCCTCCCTGTGTTTTGGGAGCCCTACAAGTTGTTTCTGAAATTCCAACATAATCACCAGTTTTATACCAGAAATCCCGTGAAAGAGACCTGATTGGAATGTGTGCACTTTAGAAAACTCTATGATTTTTTTAAGACTTTTTTTTTTTTTTAGCTCTGTTTAGTGGAATTGACTCAAACCTCAGCCTTGCAAGTACAGAAATACTTTCCTTCCCAACCTGTCAAAATATGGCCACTTGTTCAACTTCAGAAAGAACACATTCATATTCCTTTCCACGTTGCCTCTCATGCCACAGCCACAAGGTCAAGTCTTTAACTTTCAAGTCATTCCTTAAAATTGTTCCCTGGGTAGCTTACAAATAAGCTAGCTAACATCAAGTTAAGACAATTGACCACTATTAGTGATCACCAGATTGATCAGTATTATCTCATTTCCTTAAAAGCCCTGGGCTGTCTATATATATATATATATATGTCTATTTCACCCACAAATTTACTTTTTTGGTGATGTGCATTAAGGTCTGTTGTACTTCCTTTCTTCATAACATTTAGACACCATGGCACTTAAAAAAATAGACCTGGTGTGACATTCAGATCCAGATGAATATACTTACATGAAAGATAGGTATTTAATTTCTTTTTATTCAGTGACAATATAGTCAACACCATTAACAAAATTTACTCAGCAGTTCAATTCACCTTTAGAGAGCCACATAAAGTTCAAGTTCAGTATCCTAGACTTAGGCATCTAAAGCTATTTAAGGTGCTTTAGAGTATCCAAGATAGACAGAATTGGCAGATACAACACGTTATCAATGATCTTCTTAAGCCACAGTTAATACCAGTTCAAATGACACTGGAGATCTAAATTGTGTCCTTAGTCTGAAACTGAATTCCATATTTGACAAGTAGACAGTAGTCTTAATTATATACATTTCTTCTGTCGTTAACAGCGAGATACAAGGTATCTCTTACAGACAGTTTTGAAAGCTTGTATGAGTGATGAGCTACCTGGAGCTCATTAAAAAATTAGCTCAATTCAGATGTATATCCAAATTTCTTCTTTTCTGTAGACACCTTTTGGGGTTATACAGAAGGCTTATCTATTCATTTGGTAGTCCATAACCTGGCAACCTCTGTATTTCTAAAATCATTCAATTCCAGTGGAAGCTCTTGCTATTCCTCTGAATATCCTCCTAGTTAAACCACTGACCTCATGTATAGATAAAAGGCACCAGCTGGACAAGTTGCTGACATCTTTCCTTCCAGAAGAGAATACTTTCTGAAAGACTACTAAATAAGACTCATTTTAATCCAGCTGCTGGTTAAACAAGTACTGAAGTAGTAATTACTCTTTTAAAACACACTTGCTACAGGACTGTGGTCTAAATTTAGCATGGTGAATGTTTTTGTTCAAAGGCTGTGCTAGTCAACAATTTCCAATGCTGGAAAATATTATAAAGATGACTGGGAACAGCAAGCTGTCTGGTTTTTCCAACAGCATTAGAAATTACCAGCTCTGAAATGAGACCCAGGCTTCTGGTTAGCCTGGAAATGAAATAAGAACCACCTATTTCTTCCATACAGATCTTGAATTAATTCTGGCTTCTGCTTAGAAACATAATTCATTTCCCTGTAATTTTTATGTTCTTGAGAGGGTTTTTGATTAAAATTGGGAGGTGATGTGACAGGAGAACGCCAACTTTGTTCTGCTTGTTTATTGAGAGCAAGAAAACTGGTTCCCTGATGGAGGCCTCAAGATGATGACTGAAAGGAGAGATGTAGAGAAGGAGAAAGGGAGAGAGAAGAAGAGAAGGAGAAAGAGGGAGATTAGTAGCACGAGGAAGCCGAAAACAGAGAGCTATAAGGTGAAGACAAGTCAGTTTCTGGGTTGCTGCTTGCAGAATTTTGTTCTTGCTGAGCTCATGTCCTGCAGTACCGAGTGCCTTTTGTGAAAAGGGCAGGTTTGGAAAGGCAAGCAGAGGCAGAAATATTCTGGTCTGACCTCTCACAGTGGATGGTCTGGGTCACTGTCATAAGGTAATTTTACAGCAGAGGTGGGACAAATCTTTAAAAAAAACAAATTCAAACAAACAACAGCAACAACCACCAAGCAAAATGCTATCTGCCAAGTGTTTCGTTTTACTTTATTCCAGCCTTGCCTAGAATAAAGGAGAATATTTTATTTTAGGAACAAGGTTTAAGAATAAATCTTTGTTCAAGACAGCACTGGAGTAGTTGCTTAATTTCCATTGGCACCTGTGGGACCTAAGCACATGATTCATTTTATACAGATGCTTAAGAGCTTCCCTGAATAGGACTGTGACACAGTGACCCAGCCCCAAAAGTATATTAATGTATTATATGAAGTTTCTATAATATGCTAGTAAACCAGAAGTAAAATGGCTGCTTGTGCCAAAAATATCTCATGATATGTAGCTTACAGAATAGTAGATTGTAGGTTTAATACTGTAATTCATTTTTATCACTGCAATTCAGCTGATTTCCTGAGAGAAAAGGCAAATGGGATAGAACAATCAGTACTCCATGATTCTTCTGTACCTAAAGAGATTTATTCTCAAATAAGCTTAATAGCATTCCTTTGCATTCCGATAGACAGCAAGTAGCTAGAAGAAAGGCTGTGCTGTTCCCAGGGCTCTCAAACAGTAGACAAACAAAAGGATTGGGCATGAGACATCGCCATAGGGATGGGGATGGGATTAGGCCAGTCTGGGACAATGGCCTGCAGGTGGGGGTCAGGGCTCTAAAAAAATCCCAAACCCACTCTAGTTTGATTGCCGTTACAATATATTTGAGTCTAACACATCACTATTGTATTGCTTTGTGAATCAAGAAGCATTTTTAATTCTACACATTTTTTCACAATTTCTGATCAACATGAACAATTTCGTTACCTTGCATTACAATTGTGGCAAATTGGTGTGGCACAGAGCAAACTTTGCAATACTGCAGGAGAAATATGTTGTGAATATCCATACTATCTAATATTCAATGCAATGTTCAATAGGTTGCCTAGTACAATGTGGGATTGAAGATATCTTGTATAAATAAAAAGGCACATCAGAGCCATTATCTCCATGTATTTACTTGCCAGTGCAGATCTGCTCTGCAAGGAAATGTCCTAGCCAGGTCAGCTCTGTCTGAAAGTAAAAGAAAATGAGGGAAGTTTATGTCTTGCTTCATTTGGTCTTGCTTTGTCTTCCTCCATAAGCCAGATTGAGTATCAAGTGTATAACACCACTTGAAAATAATAAACAAAAAAGAACACAATGCATTACTTGACTAGGATACTTCTTCTAAAGCAGACCTCTTTTTGAACATGGTGCTTGGCACGCAATGTCTTTGTTCAGGCAAGGATTGTGAGCTGGATGATAAGAAACTTCCTCCAACCTTGACTTTTTCTCTTTCCATCTGTCAGATGCTCTTTGTCCATTTCCCTGCATCATTGTGAGCCTTAATCACTTTGGACAATGCTCATATAACCATCAGTGGAAAAGGTTAAAGGTCTTAATGTGCCCCAAACATTTTAAAAGCCTCCTAGGAAAGGTTCAGTGACTGAACAATATTATCTTAGAGGGTAAATAGTTTTCTCTACGTAATGTCTATAACTAGATGTGCTTTTACTGCAATGAACAGAAGAGACAATTAAGGTAATTGAAAATACTTTGCATTTATAGAACCATTTAGAAATATTCCTATCTTGTTTCAGCATTTATGTGTAGGAGTTTTACAATCCCTTTCTTTCATAAGATTGGTCAATGGAACAATTTTTTTCTACAACAATTTTAGGACATTTGTAGACCTTGTAACAGTAGTCAGGAATTTGGATGTATATGTTTAGGCTGGTTCATCTTCTTCAGAATTAATAAAACCTTTAGCTACTCAGGGACTTTAGGAAGACTTTCACAGTTCCATATATAGAAAGTAAAGAATTTGGATAAAACACCTCTGAGACTGGGGACATTCAAGGAACTTACCCTCTTTTGTGTGATTATGAAAGTGTTCATGACCTAGTTAGCTGATATTCCAGGTTCTGGGATTATAGCATTGGCATCTCTCACACTGTCCTTGTATTTCTGTGTTGTTTACAAACAATACAAATTTGATTATCTAATACTGTTGTGAGAGACATTATAATGGGTCAGGGAACCTTTTTCTCTGAAGTGCCTATTTAGATACAACAACAGACAACCTAAATAGTTCCAAATCCAGGATCAGTGTAGCCAACTTGGCTTCAAATTAGACAAACACAGCGAGTAAATCCCCAGGGGACTGGTCTTAAGATACCACAGATACTCTATCATTGTAACCCAAAATAATTTCAGTAAGTCCAGAAAGTAGTGTTGATGCTTACAAAGGGGAAGAGGGCTTAAGTCTGAGGCATGTGACTGGGGAGGCCTCTGAAGCTTTTGCATGCATTGTGGATAAATGGAGTATTTCAGGCTCTGGGATGTCCAACTGGCACTTCTTCAAGAATGCCAAAAGCAGGCTTAAATGAAAAAAATCAATGTTCTGAATCACAGAACAGCTGAATTTTTCTTGACAGAAGTAATAAGAGACAAAACACTTTCTTTCTTTACTGAAATCTAAACCCTTAGTCCAATAAAATAATTCTACAAGCAACCAAATCACTTTTTTCCACATGATGTGATCAAGCATATTTGTCACGGGTAGTGCCTGTCTCTGACACTGTGTTCATCACAAGATTTGTGCATAGTAAAGGCCCAGTAAAAGCCTTGAAAACAAATCCATTCTCATTATAACTAGAACATGGAACAGGCTGATATCTGAATGCTGAGGTAACAAGTGACCCATTACAAAGGCTGTTTAAATATTTGGAATAAAAATGCTAATGCATCTTCAGATATTGCCAATGGTAACTCAGTACCTTGAATAGTCTCTTGCAAGAACAAAATGTTACACAAGTTAATGAGAAAATCCTGAGCTATTAAGCCCTATAATGGAAACATTAATTGAAATATATGTGAAGCCATTTAACTCTAACAGCTTGATTTTTCCTTTTCTGCAGTTAAAGAGTCTGTCATTATCTAAATGGTTTACACACTGGAATTCAAACAGTTTCTTTTTTATGAGTGGGAGAATAACCTACTTTTGATATGTCCTGATGGCTTTTACAGTTCTGTATTTTTTCTCTACAGTTAGGTTTGTATATCAAAATATAAGCATTGGCAATCCAGTCACAAATGTGAGGGATTTTCTGTAGAGCTGAGAGAGCCTGAATTCTAAACTGGAGGTAATAAGATTTGCCTTGATAACCTCACATACACAAAGGAATTCTGTAGGTACCACTGACTAGACTCCCTCTGTTCAGTGAGATGTCTAGAAGGTGGTTCAAGAGCCCCATTATGATGTTGTCCATTGACTATAGTCCATTAAATATAAACTGAATTTAGGCTGACTATTCCTAATGCAGATGTCAGACTACAGATAGTAGTGCAGACGTTTACAGTGCTAACATTCCTGTAACATGAATAATCTATGTCTCTAGAACACAAAGGAAGACATTTCCCCCATGATGTTTCTCTGAGTGTGGAGGGTCTAGAAAATATCAGCTAATTTGCTTTAATATTAAATGTTTTCAATTCACAGAGAAGCAAGTAGGATTAATGAATATTGACACCCAAAAGAGGTGGAGACTCAAGTATTACAATGGAAAATCACATCATGTCCTTACTACACATCCCTAGAGTCAACCAACACTCCCTATCAGTCACTGGACAAGCAACTCCACTGACTAGGGCTTGTTTTCCTTAAATTAAGATTGTTTTATATGGTACTCTGAAATCTAGCAGAGCAAGCCAACTTAATAGCTTCATGTTTCACTTGCTTGAGACAACCATTCTGTTCTTTTCACTTGGAGACTTTTTCAGTCAATGGTGATGACTAGGGTTTGGGTAACTGTTTTCTGTCTGGTCAAGCTGAAGTCTTGTTATGTGATACATGGATAAAACTTCATAAACCCAATCTAAAATAAACAAAATGAAAAAATACCTCATATAAAACAGGAACAAATGGGAACTGAAGAAGCATTATGTGGGCTGTATAGCATCAGTAGGCTTGATATGCCAGAGCTTTAGACAATTTTTTTTCTTTTCTTTTCCTCCCATTTATAATTTCATGCTCATCTCTATATCATGGACATAAAACTGGCTGCTGCTGAAACAGACAGAAAAATATTCTAATAAAGCTGAGTTTGTTGCAATAAACAACACTTTTTCTTTGGGTAAGAACTCAGAACATTTATATAGTACAACAACCAGACACAATTCTTTCCCAGAGAAGTTTGCTTTATAACTAGAGTGTAACGCAGAACAGGGTGTAAGTGATGGAGCTTCAGCAAAGAAAAGATTATTCATGGGAAACATCTGGCTGTACAGTAGTTTTATGGCTAATATTAGAATAATTTAAGATTAAGTCACGTTCTTATAACTAGACAAAGTGATTTCAGACCATTCTGACTTGTAGCTGTTGAGACTACTAAATCCTGAGCAAAGTTTCATGTGTTTAGATCTATCTTTCTACTGGTGATGACCCAAACTCTGTTAAATCAGCCCTCTTCATCAGATTGGAGACAAGGAATACATTCTCTTTTAATTTCTTTCCAGATCTTGTTCTTTTGTTATTCTTAATTCATAGCTGTGTGTATGAGGTCCACCATATAACTGTGGACAGTTTGTGATCATGACTATGTTTGCATTTTCTTCATGGGCAATCTGTCAGCTGTCATCTGTTGTATTTAATATAATAATTCATTTTTCATTAGAGTATTGAATGATTATTTGGATATTCTTTTACTTTTGCATCTTAAAAATCATTGTACTGTATGTTCTATACATTTAGAGGTGCTCTGTTTTGTATTGATTCTAGTGCTCTTGTGGCTGGCTGATTTAAAAAAATTCACTTCCCAATTACTGAATAAGTCCACAGTTTTTGACAGTTTCTCTGTATTACTTATATCAACTAGATTAGGAGAGGAAAATATATACTAGAGTAAGGAGAAAATCAGTTTAAAGGGACTAATGGATGGATTTGCTAAATGGAAATCACAGAAGTTTCCTGACCATTGCAATAATTTCACTGTCTTAAGTCAGTCTAGTGTTGTGCTGTACAACCTCAAATAGGAAGACAACCTCAAAGAAGAGGGATTTAAAATGTGAGATGAGACAAAGAAATGTTTTCAACAAAGCAGTTAGATAGAAGGATCATCTGTAAGACTCGGGACAGAATTTGGAGACCTAATTTTAGATGTTTATGATGTAGATATCTACAGGTGAATGAAAGACATTGTTCAATCTCTCATGGCAGTCAGTGGAGACCTAGGGCATGATTTAGTCATGTTACATGTTTGGTGGCATTTGAGATACTTTATAGTAGATGCCAGGCCTACAATTGCCAGTTGAGAAGGATGTGGTTCTATATCTTCCAGTATCTTCTAGTCCTGTGCAAAAGTCTCAGACTCCCTAGGGCATTTCAACTTATGTCAGACACCTAAATTTAGATAAGTTAATCTAGTAGAAGCTAGAGATCACAGCTGGTCTAATGCCAGCTTGCCTAAATATAGGAGTCTAATCCTATTTGAAATATTTTGCAGTATCTCAGCCTGCCTGCAGCTATCATTTTGGCTGAGCATGCATCTCACTGTTTTTCTGTATTGTGTGATATGCCAGCATCTCTTGAATGGCATATGCCAATGCTCAGACAGATGAATCATGCCATAGATACTCTAAGAGGAGCTATGTAGCTTTCCAGGTGCTTTCAAAGATATGATAAAATCTCTTTTGATCATTATGAGATCTTAGACACCTACTCAGTACTTAAAAGTCTGCATATATATTCCTAAATTTAGACAATGCAAATCTACACTGTCATTTTTTATTTATACTAGTATTTTGGTAGTTGTAAATAGCCCCACAGAGGGAAGCCTTTCCATTTAACCACATCCAAATACACAGATTCAGGAGAACAGATGTGAATGTGACTAGTGTGTGCTATACATTAGAAGTGGTCAAATGTAGCTGATAGCATTCCATGCTAATACCAGAGAGACCAAGTGACCCTTGGTTTTGGCTTGGTGCTTCACACTCAAAAACATGCCTGAGTGTGCTCAGTCCAAAAGTGTTCCATTTTGCTGCCTAATGACTTGGTTAGGCAGTGGTTCCAAATGGAATTCTCTCCAGGCCACCTGATGGGAGGCTGGTCTTAGTTTGATGGAAGTAATAGCAGGTGTGGAGAGCCCTCTTTGGCAACAAAAGGGACCAGGACAATTTTTGCACGGATGCAACATGTGTTCTTAGTTTCATTTGCATGAAACCTTTTCCGTTCGTGTGCATTTACCCAATTTAAGAGAAATGCTAACGTTATATAAAAGCACAAAATGCAGCTTTTGGAAAGCAAAATGTGTATTTGGGAGGCAATTGTTCACATCAAGAATGAGTTAGATTTTTTTTTGTTTGTTTTTAATACCAGGGCAACTCAATAAAGCCAATGAACAACCTTGTTCTTTGTAACAAAATAAGATTTATCCCTTGCTGTCTGATTTTTACAGCTGCATTGTGTGCACATAAGGGTCAGGATTCTCTCCTTTTTTTTACCCCATTCCCTAAAATCTCAACTTCCACTCAGCAAAGCCATGAAAAACTTGGGAAAAGATAAAATTAGGCCAGGATTTTTTTTCTTGTGCCTCTGTTTGTTGCTTTTAGGAACTAAAAGCTCATCTTTGAGCAATACGGTCAAAATACGTTTATTTTCTGCCTGACATTGGGCTTTCTGGGAATCTTTGATGTGATTTAAATTTACTTCATGCCTCTTTCTGTCTACCTTGCAATAGTGCTTGAGATTTCCAGACATGCACTTCTGGTGTTTGAAACCTGAAAAGTGAAAAAAAAAGGAAAACAAACAAACAAACAAAAACCAACCACAAAATACACTCAGAGTAAAGGAAACACAAGCATGAGGAACTCTTTGTTGGAATCTTAATGGTGAAGATGAGAGTAAAAATAAATGGTCTAAGGAGAAAATTGAATCACATTCAGTCTGTGTTTTTCTGAGCTAGGGTGTTTGAGAACATTTCTGTTTAAGTAAGCTTGTTGCAACCTGGAAGAAATAGTTTTTATAATAATCTGTGAAAGTCTGAGCAAACTAATTATGCCTAAGCATGTCTGGGCTGAGGTGTTACCCTAATCTAAGGCAACACTTTGTGGCTCAGAGGTGTAGTAGTCACAAACCATAAGGAAACATTAAAGATACTCTTAAGTTTCCTTCTAGGAGGAAGGACTGTGTGTGGTCCTTCACCCTACAGGTTCTCTCAGTAATATCCAGAAATCACTGAAAAAGAAAGATGATTGGTGGAGCACATGCAGCTCAACACAGTCAATGGCAACTCCCATTTGTGGGTCAGCAGATGTGTCCTTGCTAAAGTTCAGGATTGTTGTCAAAGTCCTCGAAATGGAAAACTGTGAATGGAGCATTAACCTAGAGTGTCTGGGAAGCAGCCAGTTGCCCAAGTAGTTGTCTTCCCAAGAAATTAAAGGAGAAGACCTAAAATGTTTTGTGAACTACTTTGAACAAAGAACAATTTCTTATCATGTGTTTTGTTTCCTTGATAGCAAGGACTGAAGATTAGTTCATTGGGCACCTAGATAGATCAACGTAGTTTTACCAAGATCCTCAATGGGGGAATATAATTAATCTTTTAATGATCTCTAGAAACTTAACCTGGCCTGTACGACTGCCTGGCTGAAGGATTACACATATAGCACTTTATTTACTCTTTTCAGCTCTACCTGGCAAACATTTCCCAGCTGCACACTGTGTTTCAGTAGAAAGCAGTCACTGCACTGACATTGACCTAGAAGAGGGTCTCCAGCCTCAGTTGCTATAAATTTGCCAGGCTTCAGTGAGCAACACTGATTGTTCCTGAATGACTATGTGACTAAGTGTCTGACCAAGATCACTGCTGTATTCTCAGAGGCTGTATTCCTAGCACTGCAGGTCTGAGATGGAAAATAGGGGTTCACATTTCTGTTTAGAGTGGCACAGTCACATCTCCAGTTACCATGTGTTCTGCATAACTTAAAATCAAAAACTGACTTACCTAACCTGGCAAGACTACAGCAAAGCAAAACAAAGCAATAACCCCCTGGAAACAGTCTTGTGAAATGGAGGAAGATTAGAAACAAGCCAGTATGCCCTTTGTATCTGTCATATCTTGCTGGCTATTTTGCATTCCTATGCTATTACAGAAATTTCTGAAACTTCCTTTTCAGTGGTGTGTGGTGGGAAGTTACAAATTAGACCTATAGACAAATACACAGAGATCTAGGGCAGTATGTTAGCTGTCAGTGTCTCTACTATCCCATCCAAAATACTAAATAATGGACTGTAGGAAAGAATTCTGTGCTGGCAATCAGCAGAATTAAAACTAATAGGTCTCTCCTACATCCATTTTTTTTTTTAAATTCTTTCATCACAAGCATGGTCTAGTAAGTGTCTGGGGATGTAACTGAAATATGGTCATTTAACTTACATTCTAATAAAAGCACATACATCCGAGCATGATCTTTTTCCCACTTGTAAAAGAAAAGTGGTTTCAAAAGAGAAGTTCTGCTCAAAGGAGTTAAACCATGGAGCACTTACTGTGTTCCTACTCTGTGTCACACTTTAATTTGCCTTTGGGTTTCCCTTCTCATTTGAAAATTCTCTTGCAAGTGTGGGGAGATGGTGCTCTTCTGATTAAATACAGATTGTAGTGACTTACTCTATTAGCAATGTTTCTGTTTCTGCCAAATGTTGTTGTTGCTTCAGGATTCTTCAGTGTGTACCAAGAGCTGGCACATTTTCCTGCATTTGTTCTGGCACTTTTCAGGCCTCACAGTGCAGAAGCACAGGAACTAGAAAACCAACCCACCAAATCACCCAAGGGACACACATGTCAACTGACCAAAGTCTGACTTCAGTAATGCAGCCAGCATGCTTACACTGTCCTGGAAAATAGGAACTGGAGGATTAGAATGGAAAAAGAAAGTTTGACTTGAGCTCAGTTGTAAAGTCACTGTGAGCGTGAGCAAACAGAAGTGCAGAGCTGCTCATGAGGGGAGGGTAGGAATCAATCTCTGGTCCATATTTTCCCTAAGAGCATAAAAGTGATTGACATCTGCTGTCATACAGGCATTGATTATTTTCTACTTAGTGCTGACTTTTAGAGATGAGAGCTGCCTGCCATCCATTCCTATCCACTTGATGCAGAGGGATGCAAATTGTGACCTTCTGATATGACAAAGACTGAGCAGCTTTCAGAAATGCAAGTAGTCCCATGAGGGACACCTACCTGTGTCCTCCTGCATGGAGAGCAGGAGTGATCCGTAACCAACAAAGGTGAGACAGGAGCACACACAGAGGCTTGGAGGCAAACACTCAAATGTAAAGCTGAAAATGTAACTGCTTCATGACTAAGAACAAAAGTTTGCAGAAAACACGACAAAGCAGCTATGTGGGAAGACTGACAAAGCTCCAGGCTGTGATTTGAAGCCACTTTCAAATGTGAAACCTCGGGTCCGTGCTGTGACCTACAGTGTGTAACACGGAGATCTCTGAGCTGTAAGCAGTTTAGCCACAGCTCAACATACTGAAAGTAGTACTGAAAATACTTCAGCCAGCTTGGCCTCACTCTCCTGAGGAGACCAAGAATGTTCAAGATCTGCTCCCACACTGATCCTGGCCTTGCAGAGCATTTGCGGTTAAGTCAATTCACTGCCCTACCTGCAGTATGGGAACTATGGTTCTGCTTCAAGTGCTCTGAAATCTGCAGTTAACTGTGAATGATTGATTTCTTTGTTCATTGCTTAGAAGAGCTCTTTCTCCCATTCCAAAACAAAATATTTTTTCTCCTAACTATAACTGTTGCTGCTATGTTGTGGGAGTAGCACAGGTGTTTGACTTCTGCTCCATCGAAACACAAGCACCATTTTCCTCCTCCTCAGACCAATTTCTATTTCAAAATCTACCAACTGAATTTATTTGCAAGAAAATAATCCTGTATTAAAGGATATCCCTGTGAGTAAAGGCTACTCTGTGTAAGGCAAAATCTGAGTCCTTAAATTATAATGTTGGCATTTCTGCTTTTCGATTTCAAACTCCCAGGAGAATAGCATAAATGTAATTTTCTTTCTGAGATGAAAACATTAATTTCTAAGACATAATTCCATAGACAGTGCTTTTCAGGACATTTTTTAGAAATTTGTGCAAAACCTCTTATTTTGGTTCAGTAGGTATTGGGATGCTCTTATGCTCATTTTTCATGGTTGCTTGGATTCCTTTGTGATAAAGATCTATCATTTTTTTTTCTTTCTCTTTTCTCATTGCATACCCATCCTGATGGGTTTTGCAATGTATACTACCCAGCATTCCACTGCAGATTTAACATTCTCTGCTGCCACAGTTGAATAAACTGTAGCAAACAAGTTGAATAAACTGTAGCAGTGGTATGCAGACAAATGTGTTCCTTTGTTTATAGCAATCACATAAATCTGTGTGTATGGATACTGGTGTAGAGGTCACTGATGATCCTGAAAGAGAGAATTTGGGCAGGATATCAATCTCTTATGATCCTGAAATAATGTCATGGGATCTTTAACTTCCACTTGAAGAAGCACTAAAGGCAGAGAGATGGAGACTTGGATTAACTTCTTATCCAAGTGACACCTCTCGCAATGTTTTTGACCCTTACTTTAAAGCTGTCACCGGTTGCCTTGATTTATGGAAACACTATCCTTTTAAATCCTCCTCCCTCTTATCTCTGCAGGCAGTTTCCTGATTTGCTTTTCTTTCTCTTAGATCATCCATATTATTTCTTGACAGGGGCTGTGTGGACAGCCACACTTTCGATGGTACTCAGAAAGAAAAATGATTCTCTGTTTTCCAGCAGAACAGGAGATATTACGAACATTTTCGGTAGTCTCACTCAGAAGAAACCAAGTCTTTTTGTTTCAGGTTACAGAAATAATAATAATATTTTTTAAAAAAATCACTAGAAACTCCTTTTTATCTTAGTCTAGTTTCACAAGTTAAGTTTCCCAGAAAAATCAGAAGTGTACTATAGTAATAGGATAGTATTCCCATCATTTCAAAGAGCTTTCATCTGTAATCGAATACCTCTTGGACTAACACTGTTTCACCAATAAAAATAAAAGCTGGTCCCAGCTCCAGAGATTATGTCTATACTAGTAAATAGTCTGAAAAACCATGACCAGAGAGCAAGTTGGAACATGAGCACGCCAATACCTTGCCTTGTGCCTTTAGCATTGTCCAGAAAATACCCAGGCACAAGTCAGGATACGACACATGTCTGTGTCTGTTTGCCATGAGTAGTTTGGGTATTTTCATCCTGGTTTTCTTTGGAGAGGAGCTAGATGAAATGTGTGAAGGCAGGCCCTGCCATGTCATTGGAGGGCAGGAGCACAGAACATTGTCCATTGCTCATAGCACAGACACAGCCAGGGACTCTACAGCTGAAACGTGAGAGAAGTGACAACCGAGGAATGCTGTGCAGTATCAGTCCACAGGAAGAAAAAATCTGGGAGACACTGCATCATCACCTGGAGAAACATTATTTATGTTGACATGGCCTTGACAGCATTTAAAAGGGCTTTTCAAGAATGTGATGGTCAAGATGAATGCCATAATGAAGGCTCATTTAAATACTGAGAATAAGTAACAAGAAAGGATTTTTAGTTTTGGGATCTTAGATAGAAATACACATTAGTTTAAAAGATGATAAAGAAACAAACATTTACCATATTGTTATTAACCACTGCTCATACTAGTGACTTTCACATTTTCAGCTGCAGCATGGCCACTCAAAAAGGTAATTCAGCTCTCATACGAAAAAAAAAAGAGTGATGAGATGGGACAAGAATGGAGCAGGTTGCATTTCTCCTGCTTCACTGGTGGCTGATCTGCCTTATGGAAGCCTGACCTTTCCCAGACACTCGTTGACACACACCCCATAAAATGTTCAATACTCTCTATTATGTTGATTTTTGTGCCATGAGTTGGGAAAACCTTACAGCAATACCAGAAAGGTAATTTTGCAAAGATGACTACTGGTGAATTGCTTACCATATAATAGCCTTATGGTAGAGACTAAAAACTCCTCTGGGATGTGAGAAACCTAAGAAATATACAAGAGTTTGAAAATATGAACAAGAAAGTTGTATGTGATGTACTTCTGACAAAAAATAATCCACAAAATGAATAAAACCAGCAAAATAGTGTACAAAATATTAAGTCAAATATATCACTTGAATTTGGACCAGTGTTCTCTGCAGAGCAATAACTTGAATGTCAAAAAGGAGAAGGGTCACACCCCTGAAATGTGAAAATGAAAAATAAATCTACTTCCAGCAAAGTCACTTTCTTTCCGTTAGTAGTATTACAACATCCTCCTACAAAGAGCTCAAAACCTTCCAACCATAAATATTCTACAGGGAAAGCAAAGGAGGGACTTGTGGCACAAATAGGGTATGTGAATTCATAAGGTTTATCCTGTTTGTGCTATTCTTTTTTTATTTGGTTGTTTCTTTGTTTGAGGTTTTTTTTTAGTCACTTTGGAGAAGAAGTTTAACCTGAATGTCAGGTCCTTCTGCAGATACCATCTCCTTCTGCTCCAAACCAGCCTACTTGGGTAAGATCACAAACACACAGCACAGTCCTACTAGGCCCCAAATATCCTGAAATTCCACTGATTAAAGCTGGGCTTTAATTTTGTTGAATTGTCCTAAGAGACAACACAGTATGGCCTCCCCTAGAGATACTTTTTTACAAGAAAAAAGAAGAATACACTGAATATTTTAATACGTTATTACAATTTTTCTTGTGAATTTTTTGATGAAGCAGGGAATGTGTAGCATGATTTCATTGTCTTGAATGTATACAGTGTGAATATTGGGGTTTTTTTTAGCTATTAAAAATGTAAATATATCTCCCACAAAGCTTCAATACATGACCAGCATAGTTACTCAGTATGGATGTTTTAAGAACATGCCAAGATTGCATCTTCATATCAGAAGCAGATAATTTTACTCAATATAGTTATTGTGGCTTTCTGAAATTATTTAAAACTTGCAAAGCTGAAGTTCTGTATTTCCCAAAGTCACTTACCATGAAACTATGGGAAAAAAGCTTTTTTTTTTTCCACATGAAACCCAAGTTCTTAAGCTCTGTTCACACAGTTGGGCATGCAGAATCAGCAAAGCTCTTAAAAATTCCCCAGGGTTGGCTTAGACCTCTGTGACTTAATGACAGTGTAACAATGGGATAGGGCTTGTCACAGTCTTCCCAGTAAGTTCCAAAATTTAATAAAACAAATAAAATGGCATTAAATATTCATTCAGTCTTCTCTGGTGGAGATAGCAGTTGCAATGGTATTAAGTGACAATTTTTTTCACACCGAGGCTGTAACCCTTTCTGTGTTTACTGCAACAAGACACTGCCACAGTCGTTGGAAGTGTAGTATGTGAGAATTCTTCCTTGTTTCTGCACTACTTTGTTCTGCTGCAGTAGCTGAGGCAATTTAAAGGCCAACTCGTGGGAATTACTGCAGCACAAAAGTGTAATGTGAACATTATGTTAATAGCACAAGCCAGCCTAATTTAGCACTTCTGCATCTCTTGAAAGCATAGTACTAGATGGCACATTGTCTCCTTTGAACTGAAGATATGCTTTTACTTAATGAGGGGACAATTTTTTAACAAATCACAGAGAGATATTTTGGCTGAATATTTTACATATTTTTATGGTTCTTACAATATTGATTCTTTTTTAATAGAGCAAAGCTGGCTGACTTTCTCATATAAATCGTTCTGGTGTTGGGAAAGGGAAAGCAGCCAGTAAATGTTACACAAAAACAGGAGGGGAATTGTGTTACAGAAGTACCCCAAAGCATCCAAACCAGTAAAACATGTCACATATTATTCTTGAACAGTGCAGGTACTAGGCTGCTTTTCTGAAGTCCAGTTTTATATGTGGTGGATAAGAAAACTTCCTTATCTTGAAGCTTACTTTACTGAGAGAAAGAACTTTGGCATCCATGGAGGAGCCTCCTTTCGTCCTACCAAGACTGAGCACAGACAGGTCACTCTGTGTTTCTTATCTCTTTCCTACTGTCAAATCATCAGGTTTTTCACTGTTCAGCTTGGGTTTCTGTTGCCTATCACTCTAGTCCCAAATGATGTTGCCTGAGGTGATGTAGCCAAGGATGCCACCCTTGTGCATTGAGGGACAGTTAGTCTGCTTTCTTCTTCCTCCAGACTCATCTGCAGTCATCTCAGTTATAAGGCCCATAAAAGGCTTGACAATGATTAGACAGCTGGCATAGATTCTGAGGGGGCTATGAAAATAATACAGCTGTAATTTGTTTATTTCAGTGGTGGAACTGAATCAAAAGGAGAAAGAGGAAAAAAAGAAGACAGCATATGGTATAGGTGAAGGAAGAAAATCAGTTCAGATCTGTAAAGGAAAAAATGAAAACTTGGTGGTTTGTTTTTTTTTTCAACAACCTAACCTGGAAGATAAGAGATAGAGTTCTTCTGAAAAGAAAAAAATTGTCCAGCTTTTACTGTACATCTTGTTCTTATGTTTAATCTAACCTAACCTAATCCAAGCTTCTCAGTTTGTTCCGATGGACTACAAAGTTCAGCGTCTCATTAGTGTCTCCACGCTTCAATATTTTTCCATTTATTTATTCTGAAAATTCTCTGCATCTTCTGATTCATATTGTAGCTACATATTTGATGTATGGGCTTCCTGATACAGGGAGGAAATAATTCTTGATGGGAGGCACATTAGGATTTTCTGGGAATGCAAGAAGGGAGAAATCTGAACAAGACCAATTGGAGAGTGATAAAGTACATATTCACTAAAGGCTATTATTTTTACTGCCTGGTGATATTACAGTAAAACTGTGTTCTGCACTGTCTCTTCTGTGATATACTTTATTTGAAGAAATACAACTCCCATGGTACAGTGTTTCCTAAAGCCAAAATCAAATATACATGTAGAACTCTCTTAGAGGGAAGCTTAACCCCAGCTGAAATTGAACAATGACCTGTAATAACTAGGTGCTCCTAGATTAAGATTTAAACTGCTTGTTTTGGAGATCACATCTCAAAGTAACATAGCTGCAGATAATGTTTTCCAAGAAGTAACAGTCTTGATCTATCTTGGCTGGGTCATAAAATTGTTGTATGAGGTTATTATAGAGCACGATCTTTAGGCGAGTGTATTTCAGGTTAGATCACTGGACTCTGAGATGAAACCTCTGCTTTGGCAGTTTGCAAAGGGTTGTGTTCTTTAGAAAGATGCATGTCCAAAAAAAGCCTGAGGAAAGACTTTAGCCACGGCTTAAGAAACTCTTTCCCAATCCTTTCTTTTATGAGGTGTGGAAGGGTAGATTGGAGGCATGGTAGACATAAAAGGAAGTTTGCTTGAGAGGAAGAGAGGCAGCAGAGATAAATTATTACTTATGAATAATAATTTCTAATGAGGTTTTTATTGCATGTTTGCAATGAATGGCTGTATTGTTATAGGAATTTATGTTCGTGTTTCATTCAAATGAAAAAAACTGAATAATTCATGTCTAAAATAGAAACATACAGAAGTATCCACAAGGAAAATTACCTCTTTCATTTGGTCTAGCTTTAAAAATGTGTAAATGTAGGACTTTACTGTCCAACTAGTTTGGCCAAATTCTGCTTAGTTACCCTTGGATTTTATAGTTCATCAAACAGAGGAAGAAACCTGTTACTTATGTCTAAAACTGAACAATCATAGCTATATAAGATTTTAAAAACTCAGAGTACCTCCAGAGACTTTTTTGGACTAGTTTTTGGTGCTGGTACTAGAATTAACTACAAGAATTACCCATGTCTATCAGAATTTGTCTAAAGACTCCCTAAAAACAGAACACTGGACAGCCTGTGTTAGGTTAGATACACAGCCTTAAAGAGCCAGTCAAGTGGAACCAGTGCCTGTGGAGCCTGTGGAGAGGAAACAAGATACCCCACCTCTGGCTAAGCTGGATGTTGTATTTGGTTCTTTCCTGTCTCATCTCAGAGGTGGAGCTATCCAGTGGCTTCACATGTTTCCCTGAAGCTCCTAGGTTACTTTTAAAGCTCAGTGACAGCAACACTTGTACTAAAAAGAGCTAGAGTTAGGACTTGCTGAAATAAAGTTAAGTGTATGTGGGTGTTCTCCAGTTCAATGCTTGTGTGCCCATGGCAACTCACTTCTCCTGATGTCCACTTTGTTGTGTTGTTCTTGGATGGCAGAAATAGAGAATGCTTTTATAGTTACTTGCTTCACTTGACTGAGGAAGGAATAGTTCCAGTTGTGTAAATAGCTGCTGGTGCTCTTCCAGTTTTTATCCTCACCACCCCATAGAGATGCATTTGCTTAAGCAGGGCATAGTATGAGAAGAAGCTCTGCCAGATTCCTCCTTCCAAACCTTCCAACATATCTCAGGCCTGAACCACAGTATCTCTGTCAGTACAGCTTTTGACCTCTCCTTGAACGAAAAGAACCAGCTTTGCCACATTAAGTCATGGTTTTGTCTAATGGACAATTAAGAGGGATAACTAAAGGCATGTGACTCTTGGTAGGACTTTAACTTAGGCCTTCAGAGATGATCAGTAAATATCCCAATCAACTACACACTTGTCTATTCTTATACAAGTCCCCCGAGATGACAATAGTACAAAAAGCAGTATTGTCTAATTAACAAATGCAGTTGGAATCTGATGTTTCCTTTTCTCTTGGAAGGTCTCAGCTGAAGCAGCACTCGCATCACAACAGGATTTATGAGGATTACATAAAGTGCTTTTTCCCATACAGATGGTGAATATGAGTTTCATTCATCAGTGCAACCTTGCATAAGCCTTGTGAATGAAGGGTTATGCATGACTTTGAAATTGTATCTCAAGGGGCAGACAAAATGGAAAGTGTATAGAATACAATATACCATGTGTGGATATGCATTTTTTTCTCAAGTATAGTTGATATCTGTGGGTTTTGAATATGATATTGAGATTGGAAGTTATAATGTTTTGTATAACATAGTTTTCCTTTGCATGCTTGAGAAACTAAAAAGTATAGGAATTACAAAACATGTTTTGATATTCTATGTCTGAGTAATAACATCTGAAAGTTACTGCTGATTTTAGGGGCTTACGTCCCTCAAAATATCCAAAGTTAGAAAGGAAAAGAGTGAATATTAGTACTTAAGAGCCCCTGGCTTCTAGTCTCATGGACACATGAGTAGATGCTTCCTGGAAAACACAAGAGAAAGGAAGATGCCTGAGTCCTAGGCTAATATAAATTCCTGTAGTTGCATATGTTTCTGGCACTGTGTTGTTGATGTATGCTGAATATATGACATACTGTTAAAAAAGTTAAAAACATCCTTTGGCATTTCCATAGAGTTGGGAATTATAACAGTTCTTGGGTTCTTACCAAAATAGTGTAAAATACAAACCAATATCATACTTGCTGTCTATAAAGAGCTATCTTACTGCAGAGAGAGCTGCTACTCATAAAGATCCTAATAGTAGTAGGTTTTGAATCTAGTTTGCATAACTTTAGTGCACTTCTAATTTGAAGGAGTGCTGAGTACATAACATATTTCATATACATAACATATTCCATGGTAAAAAGATATTAATTATAGTTGTACCTCATTAAATCCAGCTGGAATAAGTTATTGCTGACCACATCAGACATCTTTTATTTGCTTCTTCTCATGCTTTGTAAGAAGACATTTAATATTAGAAAATAGCTTGCTTTTTAAAACAAACTCACTTTCTTGAAGTGTTTTCAATCCAAATAATCAAAGTAATGTTTAACCCTTCTTGTCTTTTCTCCCCTCTTCTATGATACTCTTGTTCAACTGGTGCAGTATGTTTGATTTAAATTCCAGCTTTTCACTTGTTTCTCAATATACTGAGTTTTAAGCACGGTAAAGTCTCATTAAAGCAAACACATGTTTAAAGTCCGGACTAAATTCCAACTTTGGAACTTTATATGGCAAGGCAATTGATGAATGTCTTTCACTATGGAGTGCTGTGTAACAATAAAAATGTCTAGAAAGTTAAATGGACAAGACTGGATCAGATATCCACTCCAAAATGCCATCATTGAGCAAACCTGAGAAGCTCAGTAGGACACTTAATACATCAAAAATTAATCATTTAAATGCAGTGGGAATATAGCCTAGACTTAGACAAGTCCAGGCTTTAGAATTTAACAACATACTGTATTGTTTATTGCAATATGTCCGACAGATATAAATTTGCATCTGTCTGTATTTGTCATATACATATGTAGTGTTTGTATATTATTTTTATAATTGAGTTTTCATAATGTGAGTGTTCCTGGATCATATAGTTCAAATATACTGAAGAAATCTGACATAATTTTAGAAATCAAAGTCCATTAATCTTAGAATTTTTTTTACTGTCTACAAATTGAATTACAGACTATATTTTGAATAAAAAGCCCATGAATCATGAGGAAAAAGGATTGGTTTAGCAGACAATTAAATCAAATGTACTAAATGAAGAGAGAGGACATCTCACACAGGGTTGGTTATTCAGGGGGCTCTGGCTGATGGAAACAGCAGAAATAATGTTACATCAAGGTAAGCTAAAAGCAAGACTTGCTCTCTCTAGATATAGAAGAAATAAACTCCAGAACATGTAAGGTACTACAATGCAGTATTGCAAGACTGGTACTTGAAAAGCTCATTATCTATGAAATGTATTGCACTTCCTTCACAGATTGTAGGAACAGGAAATCTACAGTAATTATATGATATCTTCCTTGTCATACACTCCTCTTGGCAATTTTTAGGGAATTGGTATTAGACCTTCCTGTAAAGTATGAGACAGAGCACAGAGGTTAAGTTACCTTGGACAAGTATTCAAAGGAGCTGAGCCTGGACCATCACCAGACCACACACTTCTTCCTCACTCAATCAGGTGGAATTCACTTTTTGTTTCCATCCCACAATAAATAGACCTCCTTATACTTCGAGTTTAAACTGCTTTTTACTTCCTCTCAAAGAAGACACTTAGATTGTAGCAGCAGTTTAATCTGCCTTTTATTTCTATCAGGAAAGCAGCTTGAGTTTTTAAGCTGACCTGCTGTGATTTCTAGGTTGAAGACAAACACAAAAGGATTTTATCAAAACAAAAGTACTTAGCTTTTTGAAACACCTCTGCTTGGTATTTGCTTACTACACATAAAACTTGTTTTTCTTTTATCCCTCCAAAAGAGTTTGATGAAAACAACCTTCAAGCCTTTCTATTCAGCAATTGGGCCTTTTAAAAACAAATTTTGGGTAATATGAGTTTTTACACTACATTTATTTATTTCTTTCTTGGATTAGTGTATTTAAGGGCTGTGAGGAGTTGAGGGGACTGACTGCTTTTGCTAAACCACATGGGGTTTTTTGGCACTAGTGATGAAGCTGTTCTGTGCCAGATAACTAATGCTTATGAACAAAGCTACTTAATTTAAAAGTTCATCCACAGGTTACAGAAACATCAGTGGTGTGAGCACGTTTTCTTCTCCTCGCCTCTTCTAAACCCTTAAACACCTACTTTCACAATCACAGCTAGCTCCGATTAAGGGGCATATACATCCCTGAAGAAAGCAAAATGCCTGTGCTCTTGCTTTTCCAGGCATGCTCAGTAAAGCTGGACACAGGTCCTGTGGCAAACCCTCACTTACTGCTTAATTCTTTTTACAGGCAGCAGCAGGTATTAAGCAAACTTCTTGCAGCAGCTGTTCTGGGAAACACTGGCATGACTGTAATCCTCCCAGCTCAAATACTCCTAGGTATTCACTGCTTGTCACTGCTCACAGCTGAAGAGACTCCAAGTCACTGGAGCCAAACTAAACCAGGGGTCTCCATGTTGGTAGCCAAATATAAGAATGAAGAAAAATGTATGCTTGGGATGTGAATTTTAGGTTAAACAGGAAAAATATCCAGATCTAAAATGACTCTGGGGCACCCAGGAAGGTTTAGCTCTTGAACCCTTTTCAAAATCAGATTGCACAGGATCACATCCACGTAGGTTTTGAAAGGTTGCAGAGGAGACTCCATTTCCTCTCCGGGTAGCCTGTGACAGTGCTTTATCACCCTCAAAAGAAAGAAGTTTCCCCTTATGTATAGGTGGAACTTCTTGTGTTCTAGTTTGTACCCATTGTCACTTTTCCTATCACTGGTCACCACTGAAAAGAGATTGGCTCCATCCTCTGTATGGTCTCCCTTCAGATATCGATAAGCACTGATAGGACCTCTTCTCAGTCTTTTCTTCTCCAGGCTAAGGAGCCCCAGGTCTCTCAGCTTTTCCTTGTAAGAGAGATTCTGTTTTTCAGCAGATCAGTCCATAACCTGCTGGTACTGGTACACGGGAATATTTCTCTTCAGGTGCAGGACTCTACACTTGCCCTTGCTGAACTTCATTAGATTCTTTTACTTTGGTTTACAGAGATGGAGCTTTGTTGCTTTAACTACAGAATTACTTCTGACCATCACTTCTCATGAATGTGCTGATCATGATAGGCCACATACTTCTGATCAAATGCTTCACCCTTCTTACAAATACATTGTTGAAATGGTGCAGATTTACAGAGAGTCAGTATCAGTGAACAGGCATTTTTTTCACTGAAGTATCCTAACCTACTTTCTATCAAGGGAAAAAAACCCCAGATTTTAAATCACTCATTTATTTAATGTTTCACAGCACTTCTTTGCTACTTCCTTATAAATCAAATCATCACTAGAAATGTTGGGAAAAGGTTAGAACAATCAAAGGTAATTAAAGTTCTCATGCTAATGTAGCTATTGGTTTTTATGAAGCTGTCAAAAATGTACTGACAAATGCAAAATTTCAGCATTAACATCACAACTTAAATAATTTTGTACTTTTAATTGTAACTCAAACATTTTTTGGATTTATATATCGACCAAAAAAGGGGAGTGTCTAATATTCATTATGAGCAAAAATGTACAGTTCTGTACTTTCATATAAAATTGCTTAATGTATACATTTTTAAAAAAGGAATGCATCCTATTCCCCAGGGTTTGAGACTATTAAGAAAAGTGCCAAACAGTGCACTATTAAGTCTGATGAGGACTGCATTCTTTGAATATTAAAGCTGCCACTGGGTTTTTACACAGTGGTTTGCTTTAATCACTCTTAGCAACTATGTCTTAGATTGCTTAACAAGATTTTAATTTATAATGGTATTAACACAACCATTTGTTTCATTGTCACTTTTGGGAACCATGAAATAAAACATGCAAGTTACTGGATTTGTTTGTAGGCACATGGGAAAATTTAATCATCACAACAATCATTCTCTTGGGATTGAACAGTTTAGACTTGGATTTCTTAACTAAATCAGGATAGACACTAAACACTCCAGCAAAAGTCTGCTTTGTATTGGAGCTTCTGATAGAAGAAGAGCCTTGAGAGAGTGAGTTTGAATTTAAGTTTTATATATGTTCATACTGATACAAAAAAATTCCAAGTGAATACTGGGATCCATTCATGAATCTATATCCTCATATCAAACATTCTATCAGCAAAATATTTTTTCTTATTTCTCAGCCTGTGGAAATAGACTGCAGAATAAATCAGGGAGCTCAATATATCTACATCATGAGTACTGTGTGCAACTGCAAGTATGTCTACAGCCTTTCCTGCAGCATTGGGACTTTCTGATATAAAGGCTATTTTTTTTCCCATTTATCTAATCCCCATTTAATTCCTGTAGGCTTTTGACATCCACTGGTCTGCTACACAATAGACCACAGTTTAACTCTGTAAGCAGATGCTTCCCTGGCAGCTGGGACCTGCACTGGGTGATTTTTTTGACAATTATATTTTTTCGCATCCCAGGAAGGAATGAATAGTCATTTTCAACCTGCTGTGATCAAGAGTAGCACAGCTCAACTGCATGATGTAAACCTCATGGCTTACATTTATGTCAGCAACCTCACCAAATAATATTGTTTGTTCAAGCTCTTTGTGGCATTGTTCATGACCTCCACTTCTGTATTCCTTTATCAGTTTATTTGCCTGTAAGAACAGGTCCGTTCTTCTCCTGCATCATCACTCTGAAATTATCTGCAACACAGTGACCTAAAGAGCTGGAATTCTTGGACTTTCTTCACTGAGGGTCTTTGGACTGGAGATGTTGCTTTTGAAATGTTGCAGCAGCACTGGATGATGTTTGTTTGGTGTTACAGTGTGCTTTGCACCTGGTGCCATCCACTCACTGCAACTCTCATGCTGCAGCAGGACTTCTGCATTCTCCCTTTATCTGATAGAAGGAGACATTTTTTACATAACAAAGCTGTTAATTAGTTCTTGACAAGATTAACAGGGACTTGTTTTGACATAATTAGAGTTAATACTGTTACTCCTGAGGCTAAGGCTGTGTTAGAACAGAGGCTGGCAAGCCTTAAGTGTAAATAGACATTCAAAAGTACTCCATAAGCAAACCTGTTTTATAAAGGTTTAAGATACACATGCATACACAAGCTGTGTATACAAAATGTGTTTTACAAGAACATATGGTGTGAAGGAAATTTTTCATAGAGTGTAAAGGAATATGATGTAGCAAGTAATTGTTATTTCCCAGACTTCTGTATTTTGGGGCTAAATACCCTGACTTTATCATATTCAGTGCTAGAAAGAAAGTAAATTAGCTTTTTCTGTATTACTCATCTCTGTTAAGGCTAAAACTCTGCCTTTAAACCTCTACATAGAACTGTCATTTGCTTGACTACCATAAGTAGTACAGGAATAGGTGAAGAGGGAGTGACTGCTGAGAAGTTATCATGATCCATGAGCTTTGGGACATTCAGTACTTTAGCAAGATGCATGCTCAAACTGAGGAGGTGACTATTAACCTACAATGGAACTCATGAAATTCTGTGGACAATCAGTTCAAAAAGCACAACTGACCAGTTCATGAAAGCAATGAGCTGTAAGAGGGTTTCTCACATGAATACACATGTCAGACTTCAGGAGGCCGTTTTAGCTATGGATGAGGTCTTTGGCATGGGTTCTTCAAGAGTGTTCTTGCATAAAATTACCACCTGCTTTCCTGTCACTATTCGCTGTTGGAGACCAGATACTGATAGAGATGGCCTTTTGTTTTGTTCCAAGAATGTTGTTCTGAGGGTCTAGGAAGATTTATTTATTTAGAGGTGGTTTTCAGTGTATTAAATCGTAAAAGGCCTTCCTGCTCAGATAAGGTGTGAAGGGTAGAACTTTAGCAGGGAAGAAGTCAAAAGTAGACTTGAAATTCTGACTTACTGGTAGTTTAACCCAACCTGTGAATTAAATAAAACAAAGCTAGCCTAGATGTGGGCTGTTTGGCAGGCCAGAAATGTCTTTGGGAACGAGCCTGAGCAGATGACCACTCTGCACTGATGCCAATGGAGGAAGCTAACCATTTAGAAAAGTTTCCTCTTGCCCTTCTTCCCAAGTTTGCTAATGTGTTTAGAGTTGAAGGGAGTAGGCCCTCTCCAAAGTCCCATTTTTCATCCTTGGAACAAATAGCATGCTTTGACCACTTAACTATAATTACTTATGGGTTCAATGCTCCAGTATGAACTACCTCATCTGACACTTTAATCTCAATGCTAGAATAGTTTATTTGTCTTAGAAGGTAAGAACAAAAGAAAGTGTCTTGAGGGTGTGGAGCTATGAAGAAACCACATGTAACATTTCTGAGGTAAAGCACATTTGAAAAGATTCAAGCTGATCTCTTGCTAAAAAGAGAGCATATTTCTGTACAAGCAGTATTCCCTTCTTAAACTTGAGTGCATTTGTCCCAGTCTTGGCCTTATCCAACTGTATAGAAAGCTTTCAATGAGGTAAATATGACTTAACTTCAGATTTTAAGCATTTATCCTCTATTTTTTCCAAGCCTTGTTTTTAACTGCATATATGAAACATTTTCCAGTTTTATACCAAAATTCTGCAAGCAGGTCATTATGTCATTAAACATTTCTATGGAAGCACATACTCAGATTGAAAATCTGTGTGCCAGGAAAGTCCCTGTGCTACCAGTAACAAAAAGGCTCTGCCTGAAGTTAGCATTCACAGCTACAAAGAGATGCCAGGTGATGTTAGAAGGCATGCTGACCATTTGAATGCTGCATTAGGGATCCCAAGCTATCATTTAGGTGCCACTAATATTCATCAAATTCCCACCTAACCCTGTAGGTACCCTAAATGCCTTAATCAACAGATTAAGGGGTTAGTCACAGAACTTTAGCAATATGATGTTTTTTCTGTTCTTAAGTGACAGAAAATAGCTCCTACAGGCTCTTAGCTACTTCTACTCTGAAATACCCTGCACGGCAGATCCTTTGTCTCAGCAGGGAATAAAAAAGGAATGGTGGACATTAGTCTCCCTTACGTTATCCTTTGTGATAATTCCACAAAATTTCCCGTGTGACATCTAAACTGAGAAACTCCAGAGCAGAAGAATGTTTCCAATTTGAGTGTAAATCTTAGCCTGTCCTAACTCAACATGAGAGTGGGGTTTAAGCACAGCTCAGACATCTCCCAAACCTTGTTTACTGGGAAAGATAACTGAGGCACAAGCTGGCTGTCATCTGTGGTGAACTTTCAAGAGGTCTTTGTTTTGAAACACTGCAGGGTCTTCCATGTTTCAGAGCTACAGGTCAGTTTAGGAGCAACTCAGGACATTTGCATTTCTGTGACAGGAAATGTCTATTTTGAGGATTTCCAGGAGCAAAGGTGCTAAACTCATGTCTTCATCCTCCTGCATGACTTCATCCTCTTGTCTTGCCTAGCCCACCTGTACTAGCTGACCCAAGAGACCTACTGACAGCGTGTCTAACTCCAAACCAGACCAATAAATACAATGTTGATACCTTTCCACACACTCAGTGTATATATACTCAGTATATATCTTCCTCACAGAAATGCCCCAATCCCAAATCTGTTACTTTCAAGATGGGTATTCCTTATCCCTGCCCCTTCCAAGGTCCTCACCATGAGACATAAGCTGTCTCTTTCTGCAGGACTGGGGTGGCCCAACCAGGAGGTCTGGTCTTGCTGTGCCCACCAGAGTATAATAGGTCCTCAGCAGTGAGCTGACTGTTGTATAGCAGGGAGGAGGGAAAATGAACAAGGAATTTTAAGACTTTAATTTAGTGGACCAAACACGCTACTTGGTGAGCCTGAGCTGTTAATAAACTGTAATGTACAGAAGACTTTTCTGGGTCATTTTCTCCCGTTTTAAAATACAATCACCCAGAGACAGCTCAGCCTCTGTCACTACCAAGTGTAACTCTGATGGTAAAAGAACTAAGCAACATTCAGGATGGGCTCCAGAGAAGTTAAGGGCATGCTAGACCTTACTTTGAAAATGAAAAAAACCACCAAACTAGCTACAAACAGAACAAGCAAAATCAATCCAAGAAATTACCTAGCAAAACACTGCATAGGGCATTTCATTCTCCACCTTAGCAGAAGGCAGTGGTGGAGGCAACTTGCATATGAGAGTTGTTCACCATATCTAGAAATGGTTATAAAAATGTTGTCAGCACATTTTTCATCTGAAAAGGCTGTTTTAACAACAGTGCTGTATGTAAATACAAGATGTTACATTGTTTCCAACAGGCTGTACTTTGATCTAGAGCAACGTCATTCTTTAGCAGCTTAAAAATTGTCCTTAGTAAGCTGCTATGATTTTTCATCTTGCATGTTAGTTTTGGCGTGCCTTGTCACAGACTTTTATGACTGGCACATACGTCATCACATAAAAAGTAATAATTAAAATGAAAAAAATCTGGGAAAAGTATTCAAAGGGCCTTACAAAGTTCTGGCCATATCCAGCAATGCCCTTTAACTTGCTTAGCACATAGTTGCCCTCATAACTGTACCTATATATAGGTAGCTATATAACTGTCTCTATAATGGTAGACAAGTCTTCTACCACTGATTTGTCACCTTTTCCAACTTTTTATTGAAACTTAAAAACTTAAACTGAACTTAGCTTTTTTCAGGTTTAGGTCCTGAAGAAGTTCTTCCTAAAGAAGCTTGTTCCACAGGCCATCAACTCTTGCATTTATAGTGGTATATCTTATATCTTTTATCATTTTGGACATACAAAATTTCCTGCCTCCAGTCGCTGAATTTCCTGAAGTCTGAATAGCTTGCTTTATCTTTTTTTCTCCATCATTTTCCTGTGGTTTAGTTAAGTTTTGTTGATATACTCAATAACTTATGCCCTAGAGTAAAATCCTTTCACAAATTTCTTTGCATATGGAGGAATTAGATATCTTTTATGTTCATAAATGTCAGATATTCAAGAATCATCTTTCTTACAGGCTTAGATTGAGAAATGTAGTCTTTTCTTTCCCTTTCAAGGTAAAAACCACACTTATCTCCTTTTAGCAGTGAGCCAAAAACTTGTCCTGTTCTCACTGTGCTCACACATAATGAATTTTTAAGGTTTTCAATAATAATCTTAATGAACAAGTCAGGGAATTAGTTGGCTGTGTAAGTGACTGTGATCAGGTCACTTAAAGGGTAAGACAATCTTTAAATTAGTGAGGCACTGGGGAAGGCTATTTAGAACATTTCAAAATGTATATGTTGAGATATTCAAGAAACCTTTTTAACTCCATTCTTTGCTATAAAGAGAAGGTCTCCCACTGGCTGAAGAATGACTAGTCATCCATATATAATTCAATTTGTTTCGTATAATTTTACACATTATTTTATTTGGAATAAAAGACACAAGTTTGCAGGGCTTCTCAGCAAGTCTCTACTTTATTTGAATTTCTGCATTTTGGTAGTGCACAGCAGGATTAATATATGCAGAGTTTCTTTCACCCTTTAAATAATGGGGACTGACAGCTGACTGGAGAAATATATATCTATGAATAATGCAATACTGCTTGGTGCAATTCTTAACACCTGATTGTAATGACAATATTGTGCAGAGTATGTATATGTGTCTTTCCCTCTCGTGGCTTCTGGGTCTGCAGATGACAACCTATCCACCTACTGTGGGTCTCTTTGGAGATCTCTTTGGATCTACAGATCCTACTGTGGATCTCTTTGGAGATCACATTCAAAAGTCATTTTTCAGATTCTGACAACTTTTTTTCCATTATCAAAACTAGAATCACAGAATCATGGAATCATTCAGGTTAGAAAAGACCCTTGGGACCATCAGCCATTAACCCTACTCTACAAAGTTCATCTGAATCCTCAGAAAACATTTAATTTAATATTTTTTCTGATTTTAATTTTTATATAGGGGAAGTCTATTGTTTATATCAGCAGAAAGGTTTGACATGAAAACCAAAAACTACAATTTTTTTTTTTTAAGAAAAGTATGTTTCCTTTAATCAAATCTAAGAATTTAAAGCATCTAAGGAATATTCTCTTTCTGATTCCAGAGATGTGAGAAGAACACAACTCTTCCAAGTAATAGCAAACCTTTTCCTCATCCTGGCTTCAGCAGATGTCACTTTTTTCAAGTTTCAGGGAATGTGCAGGAATTCCTCTAAAGGATATATGCAAAATAAACTGCCAGAAGGGTAGATCTACTTAGAAAAATATATGTCATCTTTGAATGGTGCCCTCACTGAAAAATAATACAACTGAACCTTAAGTCTACTTTCACACACCATCTTTCAAAACATATATCACATCACAAATGAAAAATGTTAGAGCCATTGTGGAGTATCATTTAAGAAAAATAAGTGAGGTTTTTATACTCTAGTTTCCTTCACAAATTGGTGAGCTTATGTCTGCCAGAAGATTATCTGCTCTTTGGAGAACATATGTAATATGACAGTCGTAAATTCTATCACATTTTTCTTCCTGAGTGCTCATGGACAGGATGCTGCTCTTTAAAGAAATAGTGAGTCTAAAAATTTGAGGTCAGTGGGTCTAGCTGGCTATAACTGAGTAGATTTTCTACATGTAATTAAGTAGCTGATCCTGAGAGAATAATCATCTGTTGTTTCTACTAACTTGAAGATGTGGCTACTCTAGATTTTTAATGTCATTCCCTAGAAGGTGAGATTAGTAGTTGAAGAATCCATCCTATCACTCATGGGACCTCAGATCCAGCCCACCACAAATCTTCACCTTTCTTCTTTTGCAGGGGAGTAGTAAAATGTGGCTGGCTCTGGGAATTTTCCTTGGAGGTTTCCATCTTGCCCTAATTACTTTGCAGATCTCTAACCTGCCTATGTTCCCCTTTGGACTCCATAGGAATAACAGTGACATTCTGGGGCTAGGGGTCCCTGCTTAAGGGAGGACTTAAGCTTGAGGGCCCTTATCCCTCCATTGCAATGGTATCTGTGGTGGATGAGTGCTGTGTGGAGGTCTTGATGCAAGACACATTTCTTCAGCAGGCTTCAAGGGGGCTCATAGTGGCATAGTGATTGCAAGGCAGAAATTCCCACCTTCATCTCTGTTCAGCAGCATGGTACATATGCTGCTTCCCATAAATGTGCCTTTCAGATAGTCCTTCTAGATTAGGCTTATCTGTTACTGAATTCCCAATTTACCTTCTTTTGCAACGCTGTTCTTCCACATATGCTTTTTCCTCACCTTCAGGACTATTTGTGACTTTACCCATTGAAGATCCTGACACAAAGTAGAAATTTCATTAAAAAGTGAAATTAAGAAAACATTACATCCTAGACTGGAAAACTACAGTGTGCTAAAGATGGAATCTCTGTAATTGCTCTGTTTTTCTGGAGTTTCTTGTGGATTAAGATGAAAATCTGGCTCTCCTCTTTGCCTCTAGGTGAGAGTAAAAAAAGAAAACTCTGTTTCCAGAGGGATTTTCCTTTGTTGTTTTTGTGTGTTTGTTTTTGCATTGAAAAATTATTAGAATGAAATCTACTAATTCTTTTTTTGTGTAGGGTTTGCAAAACCTCTCATTGTTCTATCCCAGAACTAAAACTGACATGCATGAGCTGCTTCTGTTGATGCACAGGACTTGATTCTGATGGCTACATATGAAAGGAGTGGAACTAATGGGCATTGCCCCTTACAAAAACACTAGTTAGATGCATGGTTTGTATTTTGCCTTGTCAGTGGTGTGGCATCACAAAACCAGGCTTAGCTTTTTTCAGTGAGTTCCAGGCTCATTGTTTTGGAAAAGGAAGAATGTATGTCTGTATAGATGTCCAAAGATCTTCCATAAAGCCATGAGCACAGAACTCTTTTCTGCCACAGACACCACAAGACATAGGAGTTAAGTTGCTTCAGATCACTCCAAAAACCACCTAGATCCTTGCCAAGTCTGTTTTCCTTTATAGTTTAATTCTAGATTCAATAAATGCAAAGAAAAGGCCAGCAAAAGAACAGAGGCTGTGTAATTTACAATTACAACATGTAACTGGTGTTTCATAAAAATATGGATACAGTTATGACTCTGTGATGAACTTAAAGAACCAAAAGTTTTGACAACTTGCACCTGCAATGTAAATTTGCTGGATTTTTAGAAAAGCAAAATACTACATTACATGTGCACAAAGTGCATATTCCTTAGCTATGTTCCTCTTTTGAAATCTAGCTCCAGAACCATGTTGCCAAAAGAAACAGCTCTTTTGCTCTGAGACAGCCAACATCTTATAAAACCAGGCAGATGAATGTTGTTATTTGCAAGGGATGAATAAAAATATCAAAGATCTGATGTTCCAAACAGGCTTTGCAGGCCAAGGAAACTGTGTTAAAATTCACCCCATAGAAAATAAAAGCAAATAACATTGGGACCAACCTGAGAATTTAGCCCTGCTCCAGAAGCTAAAGGTTTGTGAGTGTTCCTGATCCCTCATTTTGCAGTCAAATTTCCTAAGACTTTTGAAGCATGTTGTTACACTGTGTTTGTTCATTGACAATAAAGCATGAGCCTATGGTTTGTGAAAAGTTTATGTTGAATGGGTATTATTTTTATTTGAGAGTGATGATGTTCAAAGCCATGCTCTAGAGTTCTGGCCTTTGAATCTGGGGGGAAGCTTTTAACATTACTGGCAGAAGACTGAGATTTAATTCAGATTAAAGCCAAAAGAAAGATTTTGATAACTCAGACTGATAGCCTTCATAATTCAATATAGGGAAAAAAATAATGCTTAAGTTAGCACCTAACAATTCAACTGCATGAGTATAATTCCTCAGTAATCTCTAGAGTTATATCAATGTACAAATTAAATAAAAAATATATTCTTTAATTTATGTAAATGAAAGAATTGAACCCAACATCACTCAGAAAAGGTAAACACTGATTTTAAACTCTCTCACACCAGTAAAATGTGCAGGTGAAAATTTTCTCTCTGTTCTTCAAAGTAGTTGCCAGTTCAATCTGTTTTCACTTACATTAATGTAAAACACAGATAATGATACTATAGCTAAAAACTTCAGAAAGATCTATTTATCAGAGGTTATACAAATGCATAGGAAAATTCATTTTTTTTCCTAGACTACACCTGATTTTAATTAGAAACTAGCATCTTACCATCAAAAAGGATAAGAAGAATGGCAGTATACATGAAAAAGTTAACCAGGGGTTAGTTATGTCTGAGAGCCATCTCACCTGACTTTGCATGTCTGAAAATTAAAGTTCTAACAAGGAACTAGTCACCACAGGTTGTCTTTGTGGGGCTTCTCCAAAGAAGAAGTCATCTAAGCTCTCTAGAACAGGATCTTGTATTCTTTGGAGGTACCTATTTCCCTTCTTGGACTAATTGGCAGTCTCAGGTGACTGGATCATAATTAATCCCTTAGTTTTGGCTCATACTTGCATGGCTGAGCTTTCTGCATGACCAAGGAGTATCTTAAAGAGAGGACTGGAAGAAAAGAGATCACAAACTGAATCACAGGAAGTAAGGAAACAAAAGTGCACTTTCACCAGTATTTTGTTAAATGCATTTTTTAATGAGAATATTCCTCCTTTACTCTATTTTTTGGTCTCCTCTAGGGAAGGATTGCTCTAACAGAGAGTGATTCTGGCAGTAGTCCTCACTATTACAGTATACATCTTGGAAGAATGTAAGAAGCTAGATTAGTGAGTCTCTGTCCCTCAGTCACATAAGTTACAACTTGAATATTTATTTGAGCTCTTTGTGACCTTACAGATGCTTCTGTTGTGAGCAATCACTACATTTGTTTCCTTCATTTTTTTTATTTGTGTTTGATTTTCTCTTGAAGTCCAGATTTTTAATCAGGAGGTTTTTTTGTTTTTCTCAGCAAAAAACTGCACAAATAGCACAGTGTTATTCTTTGATTCCCTTTGATGTCCAAATATAGGACAGATGTAAATACTGCCAGGTAAACTCAGAAGTCTTCAGGTATTTTTAGTAATGCTTAGACATGCATCTGGATCTGCTCTGTTTTTGGTTTTGCTGATAATACATTAATGTCTGGTAAATAGTCTACAGAGTCTCATGTGTTCAGAGACCTAACATGCCAAAATAATTTGCTGTTGAACCTTTATCTTCCAAAAATCAGGAAGATGGAACATACTGCTACAATGGGATCTGCTTTACCACTACTTGAAAAATCAGTCATCTTGATAATGATCATCATTATTAGCCATTGGAATAATTTCTCCAAGTATTTCTCTTCCTTCTAGTTACTTAGCTCAAGACTGAATTTTTTTCTGATGTATCTGTTCTAGCTCAGCCCAAGGTTCAAGGTTGAACTCAGAGATCATCCACTGAAATTCTTGAGTCAGTTTTGACCTTGAAATCTTTGTCTATATAAACTAATCTTCTCATCAGACTGACACTAATGTATCAGTAGCTTTGACTGCAAAAAATAATAATAAATTAAGGAAAAATGTCTATTGGTATCAGTGAAAGACAGTATTAAGCGTTATTTCCACTTTTTTCCCTGCTGCCAAGCTAATCAATACTTAATTAAGGAAAAATTAAACTTATGTTTCTCTATATAGAAAAAAAAAAGTTGTAAAATACCTGATTTGTAAAAATTGTAGTCTTCCTTTTTAATCTAAAGCATTGTTTTCCTTCTCTATTACTTTTACTTTTGTTTCTTTGTGAACTCAAAGCACCTGGAGCTATGCATTGACTTGATAGGCACAGCAACTTTCCACACATAAATACACTTGGTGTGCAAGTTTGTTTTCAAAAGCATTCAGTCACTGCAGCTTGTTTTCTATGGCCTCAGGTTCTGCTCTTGTCACAATGACAAAAGCCCTCGTTTACTGAAAGGAGAAAGTTTGAAAGAGAAAATGTTAAAAGCTAGATAACCAAGCTGATCTATACACCACATTCCATTTCCTTTCTGCAGTTTGCTAGGACAGAAGGTATCTACCCAAACCACAGTATCAAATGCTGACTTCTGAATGCACTGGGATCCTTCACATTTGAGTTCAAGTTACAGTCTTCTTAGCTGATAGAACCACTGAATATTTAAGCATTTTAGATAGATGCACATGGTTTCAATGATGCTAAACTTACTAGTTTATTTTTCTTTTTCATTTGTTTTTTGAATTTTTTAAGCCTTAGCCTCGAAGACCAGAAGGCAGCCGGGCGTAGCCACACATAGAAATGTTGCTGATGTAAACTGAATTAAATCTAGGATAAAACCGAATAAAGGATTTATAATAAGAGGAGAAACAAACAAAATTAATTAAAAATCTGTTGGTTTAGTCTGAACAGCATACCTTTCTGTCAGACTCTGAAGGTAATTTTGTTCAACATGAACCGCCAACATGTGGTCACTGTTTCCAGGTTATAATGGTGAGATGAATAGCACCTTTCATACGAGAGCCCTCAGTAACCTCTGGACTTGATCCTGAAAACACTTTGTACGTAATTATGTTGGCTTCAGCTGTACTACTTCAGGGTGGGTTTCACTCATTAACATTAGACATTAGAATTAGACATGCAGGCTCCCTCTGCAGTCAAAGGAGAGATACAGAAAGCACTAAGGAAGAAGTTGTGTTCCATGTCTGAAGTGTATATATATATATATTTTTTTTTAAATTATGAGATACTCATCATAGAGGGAGACTGGCACCAATCTCTGCTGATTGCATAAGAGGCTTCTACAATTAGGAATCTAGGTTTTAGGAAATAGGTTTATTTGCAAATTTGTGTATGTATGCTTTTGATGAGCAAAGCCTGGAATCCATACACCAACCAACTGACCTAATTGTGGAGAAAATCAATCAGTGCAATATTCATCAGTGCAATTAGTGTAAAGCATATGTCAGTAATGACCAGTGCCTCCTTTGGCTAGAAATGTGATAGTCTAAAGGCTGTAGAGATGCTGTAGTACAATCAAACCTAGTTGCAGTTATGATGTAAATGGGAGTAGTATGCAGGAAGAACTCACTTCTTCCTATGGACCAGAACCACAGTAATGGGGTGAGGGTCTACAGCTCCCATAGAAAGCAGTTAATCTCTTATAAATCTACATCTGAACATGTCAGCAAGAGACAGTTTTGCTCCTGTAAAAAGTGCTATTGAGTTGTAAAAGCTTTCTTTGCTTCAGTCTTCACTGCAAAGGCCAGCACTCAGGAATCCCTGACCATGGAGAATGCGTGGAGAAATGAAGACTTTCCCTTGATTGAGGAGGATTGGGCTAGATAACATCTGCAGATCCATGGGCCCTGATGGGATGCACTCACAAGTGCTGAGGGAACTGGCAGACATCATTGTTAGGCCATTCTCCATCATCCTTGAAAGATCATAGTAGTCAGGGCAGGGGCCTGAAGACTGGAAGAAAACAAATGTCATCAATTATAAGCCAGGCAGCCTCACCTCAATCCTTGCAGAGGTGATGGAACAGCTCATCCTGGAGACCATCTCCAAGCATGTGGAAGGTAAGAAGGTGATCAGAAATAATCAGTATGGATTCATCAAAGGGAAATCATGCTTAGTGAACATAATTGCCTTCTGTGATGGAAAAACTGGCTGAAAAGACAAGGGGAGAGCAGTGGATGTTTTCTATCTGGACCTAAGCAAGGCTTTTGACTCTGTCTCCCATGGTATCCTCATGGGCAAGCTCAGGAATTGTGGGCTGGATGAGTGGACAGTGAAGTGTCTGAAGGGAGGCTTTCAAGAGGATGGAGCCAGGTTCTTCTTGATGGTGCCAAGCAATAGGTTGTGAGGCAACAGATGCAAACTCAAACACAGCAAGATTCACCTAAGCCTGAGGAAGAAGTTTACTGTGAGATTGACTGAGCACTGGAACAAGCTGCCCAGAGAGGTTGTGGAGTCTTCTTCTCCAGAGATATTAAAAAAATCTGGAAACAATCCTGAGTAATGTGCTCTAGGAGATCCTGCTAGAGCAGGGAGGTTGGACTAGGTGACATCAGGTGGTCTCTTCCAATTTTAACCATTCCATGATTCTATGATACTGTGAAACAAAAAAAGGACAGAAGAGTGCTGATATTTTCCCAACAGCTCCCCCAAAAATACATTTCTAATTCAAAATGTAGCTCATTGTGGATTGTGAAGATATGATGATGTGTACTGCAGGGATTTTGTAAAGCTTTTGGGATTTGGCTTCCGTTCACTGGGTTTTAGGTGCCTCACTAAACTCTTTTGGCTTGGCTAGGCTCCTTGTACAGAGAAATTTGGGCTTAAACCTTTGATATTTCTGTGCAGAGCTCCCCAAATCCACAACTTCTATGAATGTATGCCTGGCTGCCTCAGGAATGGTGGGGGAATCTTCAAGTTAAGTGTCGATTTCCTTCAAACCTGTTGCACAGGTATTTCCTGAAAGGATTTCAAGAGAATACTAACATAGAACAGAGGGAGTGTGTAAACAAATGTACTACACTAAGTTACTGTTTTCAACCTTCTGACAGTGCTGATAACTCCCATCTTCCAGACAAATTTTGCACTGTCTTGGCCTGTAGTATATTATTTTAAGCTACTAACAACAATCTGTTCTCCCTGATGAAGCTGTAACAAGTTTAATGTTTACAGTTTAAGACAATCTTTTAATACAATCAAAATAGCTATTTATTGAGGACAGTGAACATGAGCCCACGTAATGTATGCTGTAAATCATTACAGCATGTGGTTCCATTTAACACTATTTTTCTTGCAAAGTGATCACCTAGAGCTAAGGTTTGCCCTAAATTGGGTAGGAAACAAAAATATCCAAGAATAAATAATAAATAGGGTGTGTTTTGGACAAAGCTATCTTTTAGAGCCAGAAAGAACATTTCTATCTATAGAACCATTGCTGGGATGTTTGTGTTCTGTTAACCACAAGTACATATTTTCACTAGAAAAAAGTGATTTTCAGGCATTCACAAAGATTTGTTCATGCTAAGGATAAACAGAACTAGATACCCTGTGTTCCGAGATAAGAAAATACATGGAATCATTTCTTGTAATAGCACTCATGTTTTATTAAAATGAGTTTTTTCATTATTGCTACAGCCACTGCTGAGAGGAACTGGAGTTGTCTGGACACTGCTCAAAGCTGATTTTATTCTTGCCCTCCTCTGTTTGATGCTGAAGCAAATAAATCAATACAGCAGTCATCATGATTCAGTGAGAGCAGTATAATGCCTTAAACCAACTAGTTCAGCCACTGGTTTCATTGGAAGTAGAAACAGGAGATAAAATTCCCCTTCCTTAGGGATACAGCAGTATAACTCCTCCAAAGCAGGAAAATGAACTTCATTTAATTTTTCATGGAAATTAATTGTCTGATTCATAAAATACATAGAACTGTGGGCTTTCAGGAGTTACTTCCTCTCTTATCCAGGGTACACATGGAAATAAAATCAACTCTTTTCTTGTCATACTATATATAACCATATTTATAACCATAACCTGTAGACAAAATTTTTATTCACCTCACTGTATTTGGGCCAGCATCCCACTTTGTGTTTGAGGAGCTCCACTTCATACTCAGCAGCTCCTTTACTGCTCCAGTTTGCAATACAGCAGATGAAAGTAAACCAGTTTGATGCTTCAGTGGCTTGATTTAACATGTCAGATACAGGAATTGCTCCATGTTTGACATTTTCATGTTTTCTGCCAGAAGCTGAGGCAGGATGGGTGGCTGGGAATAAACACTTCAAGCCATCCAAGTTTGTAAATCAACAGCCAATTTCTTGGTCTTGTCAATAGAGAGTGGGAGGTTCTTTTGAAAATTTTCAGTTGAACTTGAGTTACAGGAGCTTCTCATGAAAGACCTCAAAGAAAACAAATAAAATGAACTTACTTGTTCAACTGGAAGAGATTCACTAGGTACAATTTAGCTTTACATTTGGAAAACGGTTTCTCTCCTTAAAAGATTTAAGCAATGTCATTGCATACTGCTGCAGGCATTTCTGTCACTACTTGCAGAAGGAATAATAGCTCTCAGCATAAAGATAAATGTCTACAGTGTAGCAGCTTGCTGCTGTCTCATGTTTTTCCTGCAGCCTTTACTAAAAGACCATCTATCTGCTCTGATAATTTATCTCAGATGAAAAGAGTTTTCTCTGAAATATGCCAGTTTGGCTCTACAGTATCTGAACAGTGTTCAGACTTATGACCAAGCAGAAAAGCAAGGGAATAGGAAGCAACAAAACCAGCTCACCTGTGTTCCTAACTTTAATTATTTACTAAAGTTTGATTTGGTCATTTAATGCATGCGTGTATTTTTGTTCAATGAGAAGAAAAAAATGCAGATATCTGGTGTTCAACTCTACACTCTTATGAGTCACTCAGCCTTATAGGAAATCTGAACTGTTGCTCAGGGCACTGGGTGTGGAATTTGGTCTTAGGGGAGCCTCAAATTAGCTAGGAAAAAAAAAAGACAAAAAAGGAGAACCCCCACTCCCCACTTCTCAAATTCATGTTTATAAGAACCTGCAGAATATTTCTTCCACCCAACAATCAGTGTCTTTTCTCAATGCCATCACTGAAAGGAATCTTTCTCTACCTACTAAAATTTTAGACAATTTCTGTAAATATGGCAGAAATTCCCATATCTTCCAGGACTTTTCAAACACCATGTAAGGGACAAATGCAGTTCTCAACGAAAAAGTCTCTCAGGAAGGTCGCATTAATGCAGACACTGAGAAAGGTAAAATTCCTTCTAATGTCTCCAAGTAAATCTGTACTTATCTACTCTGGGATTTTCTGAACAGTGGTTTAAAATACAATGCCAAGGAATGCATCAACTGATCATTTAGAATGATACTGTGCAGATGGTGAATGTCTCCTCAGCCTGTGTCCATGGTATGACCTTGTGTAACCTTGCTTTTCAGCCTTAGTAACAAGGAATAAAAAGGTGTGTTCATTCTGCTCTCTCTGCCTGGCAATTTTATGGACTGTCTCAGTTTTCATTCAGCAAACAGCCACAAGAGGGCATCTTTTTTCTTGGTTTCTTCCACCTCAGTAAATGAAGAGCTTAATGATTTCACGAATTTATTAGTTTATTTCCTGAAAGATGACTCTTCTGCTATTTTTCCATCAAAAATATATATTCTCATGATTTTCAAGAAGAAAACAACTAGCTGTTAAAATGAGATCATTTCCAAACCCATTTCTTTTTCATTTCGTGGAGACTGTAGATGGGCTCCACAAAGGAGAAAAGGGGAGATTTATACTGATCTCTTTTCACAGGGGTCAGAAACATGTCCAGTACATAAGCAAGTAGTACTTCTCAGTATGTTTTCTTCTTTTTTACCAGGGTTCATGTTTTCAGAGTACCTCAAAGCCCAATTCTGTATTTCTAAAGAAAACTTAAAAATCAATAAGAATTCTTTTTCATCAACTTACACTTAATTTTCTCTTTGCTGAGTTTCTTCTGGTGCAGAAAGTGGTTACCAGCAGAAAGTCTGTGATGTTCAGTGAGTATCTGGGGACAAGGTAAAGTGTAAGAATCATTCTACATGAATTTAAAACACTAACTGAGCTCTATTCTGCATCATAATGATGTTAATGGTATTTTTATTAAACAATGCCATTCAGAGATTAAAGCAATGTAAAGTTTTATTAATCATAATGAAATGAATGTGGAATATCAGCTATAAAATCACTTTTTGAAAGCCTTTAACAGTAGAATTCAATGTCAGCTATGAAAGAACCTGTCTTCAAATTCCTCCATTTATTTAGTGGGAATATAAGACACATGTGGACAAGTAGAGTCTGTGTACCTGTGTGTGCAGAGTTTATAAAAACATCATCAGCTTGGTACTGTAGTAACATACGGTTTAAAAAACATAGATTAAAAAAGTGTAAAGCTTTTTGGTGAACTTAAAAAATAGTTCATATCCTGCATGCCCAGACCACCCATCTGACTTCTGTATTAATGGCAGGTGAGGATGAAGTTCTTCTGAGGTAGACAATGTTGTGGAAACTCCAATATATACCTCTGAACTTATTTGGTTCTGCTGTTATTTCATGGGAGCAACAGTTGAAGTCTGTTCTGCAGTGAAGTCATCAGCTGAAGACTTTCAATCTGAGCTCTTTGCTAAGGGAAACACAGTTTTTGAAAGCCCCCCTGTGTCTTGTCTGGAAGTGTCTGATATTATCTGTGCCATGTGTTCAATGGCTCCCTCAGCCTGCGGGCCGAACAGCTCTTCCTTTGGCAGCCACAGAAGGAAATATATTGGAGAGAAGGGTTTGGTGTGGGAATGGGTTGGTCCAGGAGAGAAATGTTCTCTTAGGAAGTGGTCGGCAGCATGTAAAAGCTGAAGAACCACCAAAGCAACACATTCCATGGTCAAAACAAATAAATTCAAAGGCAGATGTGTCCCCAGCAGCTACAACTTTACATGTGGGCTACACTTAAACGTGCACCAACCCCTACCTCTGGGCCAGTGCGTAGCTACTTTCTCCTTATCAGTAAGCGTAGTGAGTTGGCTTTGCTGTTGTGTTTTCCCTCTGAGTCTACCAGGCAGTGACCTGCAGCTCAGCTGCAGTGGGAAAGTGTCACAGAAATAGTGAGTGGACCTGAGGCTGCTTTAGGCATGATAAACTGGACCAGCACCTGTGCAGTGTGACCACACCATTAGGTTGGGATGCCACTGTGTGAACTCGCAGGTCTGTGATCCAGCAGCACAGGGGAGGTCTGAGATCCAGGGGAAAGTCCATGAGCACAGAGTGCCTCGGTGCCCAGTCTCAGAAGGGTGGGCATATTGCTGCCACAGTGTGTGTGTGTCTGTGTCTGTGTGTGTGTCTGTGTCTGTGTGTTTAGGTGTCTGTATGTTTGGGTGTCTGTGAGCGCACTCCGCTCCTTTTGAGGGAGCCGGGGCTGCGACCCGCGGTGGGTGTGTGCCTTGCTGACACACACGCAGGCACACCAAGCAGCCCATTTGCTGGAGGGGTGTGCATGTGCGTTCGAGGGAGTGGAAAGGGGTGGCGAGGATGGAGGAAGGGAAGCCAGGGGAAAGTCTGACAGTCCGCGCAGAAGGAGCGAGACCCTCCGCAGCTCCCGCCGCCGGGGAGGAGCCCGCCTCACTCGCAACGCCTCCCAAACCCCGGCCACCGGCCCCGGCCCCACACCGGCCTCGCCCCGCACCTCGCCGTCGCTTCTGTTCCCCGGCAGGTACCAGCCATCCCCCGCGGGCACCCCGAAGCTCTGCGCCGTTTCTCTGCGCGCTGGAGCACTTTTCCGCCACCGCGGAGGAGGGGTGGAGGGAGGGGCTGGGTGTTGTGGAAAAGTGCCTGGGGTCCCCTCTGTTTGTCCCGGACCCTCTCGGCTCGCCTCTGAACCCCCGCCAGCCGCCGGGGCTGCCGTCGAGTGGGTGCCGGCACAGGGCACTTGGCAGCGGTCCCGGGGCCACCTGCCTGTCTGTCACCGCAGCGGTGAGGTGCGCTGGCTTGGGAACACCCCTCGGCTCTGGCCTGGGAGCGCAGCGGAGGTGGGTTTGGGGGGCCAGGGGCGAGAAGGCGGCAGTTTAGGGGAGCAGGGGTTAAAGGCTGGGGAGCCGTGGGGGCGGAGAGAGAGGGGGTTCAGTCTCTCAGCCCTGGCACCCCTCAGCCTGCCTCTGCCTCACAGAGGTGTCTCGGGGCGATGAGAAGGGCAATGTGGACATAGTCCGTGCTCATCAGCTAAACTGTTGCGTGCTGGAGCGATGGCAAAATTCCTTCCTTTCCACATAGTTGTCCAGCATTGCCATGAGGGCAACTGTGCTGAACGTGTCCGTCACTAGGAGCTGCAGAGCACCTGGCTGGCCTGGGGTGCTCATTGAAATGAGATTATTCGTCTTCTCACTCTGACAACCTCTACTTTGCTTTGTACAGTAACACAGAGGGTGGTAAAGCTCCTTGTTTTGCAGTGAATATTACAAAATGAAAGTTGTTGCTTCTAGAAGGGAAACATTCCTGAGCACATTAGGTAATTGGTGGCTGTGTACTGAAGAAGCACAAAGCAGCCACCTATGTTTCCTTTAAGAAAAGCATCACTTTGATTTGAATGGGGAAATTTATACAAGAACAGTAGAGATCAATGGGGCAGCAACCTGGCCATGACCAGAAACACTTTGCTGAGAAAGTAGCAGCTAAATGATCTGTGCCTCTGACAGAAGCCATGAAGATGCAGGCAAGAACTTTTGCAAGAATTTTAGCATGTCACTTTTTTTACTACTTACTTGCAGATCTAGGAACAGGTAAAGAGACTTGATTTCACTGCTAAACATTAGGAGGTGATTTCCTGCATGGAACAATTCAGTAATGTTTTTCAAACCCATATTAGTGCAGTTGATGTGATATGCCTCTTTGCCTTTTAATTAACTTACATAGTTTATTATCTAGAAAAAGCACTACTCATCATGCAAGGTATGGAAGGGTCAAAATCTTTCCTAAATCTCTAGAAAGCTGAGTGTCTAAACAGCTTTCTAAAGAGGAATTTGGGTATTTAAATCCATAACTGTAATCCTGCTGTCAAACAGAGGTACCCAAACTCTGCAGGTGTCACACCTCTTTCTCTTAAAGTTTCAAGACAAGTCTTGCTCTGAGATGCTTCATAAATAGAAGCATTTCAGCCTTGATCAGGATGAGCAGTTTGGCTTCACTTTTATTTGAACTTTATTTTGGCTTTGACATCCAGACTAGCCTGAGATCCAGGAACTAAATTAACTCTTCTTACCACTGGATCAATCCAACAGGGATTCTCAGGGTGCAAGCAACAGGGCAGACTCCCCTTAGGGGCAGAGCTGAAGCACAGAGAGTTGTGTGTCAAACCACACAGACACATTTTGAGCCAGTCTCCTACAGCCAGTATGGAGCACTTTAACCAGAAATGGAAATAGCAGCTTCACTAGTATCCTTTGTCATGTCTCAAAATGTAAAAATGATGGCAGTTACAAGATCTAGTGTAAGATGCTTTCAGGATGAGAGAAGGGCCTTCCAATAGCACTAAATAAGGTGACTACAGCTCAGAAAGATGTAATTTTAAGTCATATTCCTGCCCTCAGCTTTGGTTTGTTGGGTAGCTTCTCTCACATCCCCAGAAGAGTGATACTCTTTGTAGTCCACTCCTAAGTACCTGGTTCTCTCCAACTGCAGCTTGTGCCATCAGATCACCTTTGAAAACACTGTACTAGCCCTGATCTCATTCTACTTCTTACTAGTTTCGTGTTATGGTTGGTTTTTTTTTTTCTGAGAGGTGATTTTTCACTCTAGATACCACTATGTTCATTATACAAATTACACTGTACCCTTCAGTTCTACTGGGATTTTGCAATTGAAGTAAATGAGACAAGGCCCTATGAAAAATGTTTTAATTAAGCTAGAATAGATGCTGTTCAGTGGGAAAGAGCCCTTTAAAGTGTTTGAGGATACTGCATCATTATTATTGAGAGACTAAATAATGGTAATTAAGCAGATCAACACTGTAAACATCAAGGTATTTAAATTCAAAGATAAAGAAGGAAATACTCCCAACAAAACCTGTTCCTATTTTGATCCTAACAGAAGTGATATTCTGAGCATCTTTATGTTCTATCACAGAACAAGTGGAGGTGCAGATGTCCCACATAGTCAGGATCTTTACAGATGAATTTGCAGAAGGTTGTAATCATTCAGAGTCACTGTGTGAGCATACTGTCAGCTTAGAGTGGTCAAAACAGGGATTCATTTCCGGATTCTTTTTTTTTTTTTTTTGCTTTTTCTCCCATTCTTCTTGTTAAAAATACAGAAGTTGTAATCTCAGATGTCTCTTCACTGTTCACCTTGGCAATGTAGACATACCGGTTACCTGTGGCTCCAGAGAGGCTGATTCATCAGCTGGGAATCAACTGGATTCCCAGTGCATACCAGCATTTCTTTGGCTAAAACCCCCAGTGCTTGAATTGGCCACGGAGCCACTTCTGTAGTCTTTGAGGTTTCCTACACGAGGGAATCCTCTGGTGCTGGTTAAGCAGGCTTTCCCACCGTGCTCTCCTGGAAGGGCAGCCTGCGGGATAGCCACAGCTATATTTGGCCCATTGTCCTTTCAACCCATGGAAAATGCTTAAGGTACATGCTAAATGTCATTAAATCAAATAGACACACTGAATGTGTGATGTGTTTGTTTTCCTTGCTTTCTGGATTTTCTCCAAGTGCAAACAAGCAACAGAGCCCATGCCTATGATACATGAAGTGTGGTGGATGTATTTAAATTATGTGTGAAGCAAATTTTTGCTCCATTGGCATACTATTTTTATCTTTTTTTGTAGTGCTGCACCCCCATTTTCCTAACAGTCTCCCCTCTGCCCCAACATTTCTGTCTGAGTTTTATGTATTTTATAAACTTACCAATGACAATGAGTCAGTGTTTAAATTATTCCTGTATAAATCTTTAGTCCTTTTATCTTCCTTTTATCCTTGTATACTCAGAAAGGCCCCTCTCTGGTATTGTTATTTTTCACATCCTAGAGACATGCTGCGTGAGCATCCACGTGTTATCTGACAGTGGTGAGTACAATAAAAAGCAAGCAAAGAAAAGAAGCAGCCCCTCTATTCCACTCCCCTCAGCTCAGATGGATCCAGCGTCACATGGAGGGAATCCAGGATGAGTCAGGGAGCAGTGCTGTGGTCCAAAATTCCAGTTTGCATTACAGCTGGGAGGCAGCATTTAACATCATGTGGATTTATTTTCTTTTAACAGGAACTCCAAAATAATTTATGGAAGTCATAGAGCCTAATGGGCAAAACAGATAACAATAAGCCAAGAAGAACCTGGATTCCCATCTGGGTTGAATCATTGACTCAATTTGACTATCAGAGTGATGGGTGTGGTAGTTAAGCCTAGAACACTGTACTTGCCTTCACAAAATCATTGCACTTTGCTTCAACATAACTGGAAAATGTGGTTAAGGTTCATAGCTCCTCTGGTACCTAACAGTTTACCTAATAGCTTCACTGGTGGGTCTAAGCTTAGCACACTAGAGGTATTTATTTGCAACATGAATTTGCAGGATGAATCCTAAAGGGTTCAGGATATATATGGCTAAAAAGAAATGAATGTACTGGAGTTTATATGCATGGAGGCCTGTAGCTCAGGAGGACCTTCAGCACTGCATGAATTTCACACTGTATATATTACTCAGCTTTCAGTAACATAGATTCTTTTTGTACTTCTCTGCACATTTTTCTTCCTGTGTTATTATAAACAGAAAGAAGAGTTGTGTGACTTTTTTCTTTTAATGTGGTCACTTTAAAAGCAAAACAGAATTAAACCATAATTAAATTGTTTCCAGTCTAGTTTGTCAGTGAATTAGGATACTTGCAAGAAGCAGATATGCAGAAGAGAGGCTAAAATGTTCTGTAACATCTGAGCATTCTGTGATTATTTTTTTTTTCAGTTTTTCAAAGGGAATGGAAAGGAGAAAAGTTACCAATTTTCCTGGAATGTCTCCTTCTAAAAATCATGGAAACACTGCAGCCCTGAGTCTGATGTCATCTTGCATCAGCATAACTCAGGACAAAACGCACTGGAAACTGAAAGCCTGGGATTAACAAAATTATACAACACTAAGGCTGTAATGAAATAAAAGGCTGGTGTCTGTTCTCAGTCTATCTGTACTTAGTGACTTCAAGGGACTTACACATGTTTAAAGATAGATTGCTGTGTAAATGCTCTCTTGAAAGAAGTACTTCCCTAAAGTCTAAATCTAGAGTCAGATCAAATCTTTTAAAAGTTGAGTGTGGTCCTGAGGGCTGATATTGCCAAATATTCCAGCTTAATCTTGGCTAGAATTTTAGCATTTTGAACAGCTAGATCTAATGGTATGTGCCTACCTAGCTTGTTATATTCCCTTGGAATTTATCAGTGACACACTCCATATAATTGTGGTTACTTTTTGTCCGTGTAAAATCCTTTTTTGGTTTTGCAAGGGAGAGACTGCAGAGGGAGTATGTAAAAAATTCATTCTGAACCAAAAGCAAAAAGTTGATTTTTTTTGTTTTTCCTTCCACAATGAAGAATTAAAACAATGTCTGTTGCACTCATGCTTAATGTCTGAATCTCTGTTAAAAAATAGTAAGAAGAAATATAGTGATCTATTTCATATGGAACTTATTCCCTGTAATTTTATAATGCACATATGTGAGGTTTTATGAAGACTTATACTAAAAGGCTTTAGAAGAGTCTAATAAAGGAAAACTGTTTATAACATCAGAAGAGCTAAACAGCTACACTTTGAGAGGAGGAAATAAAATGAAGAGCAATGATAAGTAGTGATAGACTGTTGCAAATGTAGTTCCTTTTTCCCAGGATTTACAGATAGAACCAGTCTCGACTCTAAGGTTTTCTGCATTATTTTTCTGATTTTCTTCATAATCCGTACCTTTGCAAATTGTAGCATTCCTATATCCATTCTTTGACTTCTGAAAGACATGTTCCACCAGCATATAAAATACCAGTCATTTACTTAATTTCATGACTTATTTTCTTTTTAGGCAAGTGCCTGAAAACCTTTATTAAGGGTGTAAGTTTTCAAGGCTGGTACAGTATGTCCTACTAGCAGGCTGATAGCATGTTACATCTCTGAAGGTCTGTTGTTGCTTAATAGAAATCAGAGGATATACGTGAACAAACTTCTTTATGACTGTCTCCTATACTTCTTAAAGTCTTGCTTTCAGTAGGAAGTATGCAAAAGATTTGAATAGGCATGATTTATCAATTATGTTTGCATAGGCACTTGATGCCTTCTAGTTTGCTATCTAAAAGCAAAATATTTTAAATCAGTGATTTCTAGAAATAAGTCAATTGAAAGGAACAGAAATCCAAGTGTAAAGGGTGAGCTAATAAAAGCAGGTCTCTTTATTACCTCTGTCCCCTTCCTAAGGCTCAAATGCAATATTTTTTTTTGTAAGTTCTGATTTGCTTGGTTTTGATTTTGTTTTGTCAATGGATAGATCTGCATGTCTTTGTTGAATCCTGAAGGAGTGCACTGACCTTGGGGCTGCTGGATAAAAGGTGTTGGGACATGTAGATCTTCTTCTGGCTTCAGTCTGTGGGAGAGCTGGGCATGCTTGGAGCATAGCCTGGTTTTGCAAGGAAGGTGGGCAGAGCAATGCCTGCTGATTTTGAACAGCACAGGCACTGAACAGTTTGTGTAATCATGACTTTGTTATATGTGCACCCAATGGCCCAGGTGCCACGGGGGATGTGTTGTTAAGCAGGTTTGGCTACATGCAAAGCCTGCTGACAGCAGAAGACAGGTTTTATTCTGGTCTCTAGTGCTGAACCTGGCTGACGGAAGAGGCAGTTAAGAACATAAATCTCTGTTATTAATCTAATCTTTTGGCTGAAACAATTTTAATAGACAAGAATGCTTTACATAACTACTGCCTGAATCATTGGTGTCTGCTGATCTGATGTCTTCTACAATATATAATGTTAGAAATGAGGTTTTCTCAGACCTGATGAAATCCAAGTTGTTTATTTTAAGACTCAATTTATTATTTTGCAAATTGAACTCAGAGTTTTAAAGAATTTAAGGAAAAATTGACTATATGCAATTTTTGGAATGTCAGCCCCACCTAAATGTGGAAAAAGTGAGAGAATTGATATACATCTAAGAGAGTCACTACCATTGTTCAGACTTAAGGGGTTTAGGTCATTTTTCTAGAAGAAAAGGTGCTTTTACCTCTTCTGTTCTGTGCTGTTTGTCTTAAGATGAGTGCTCTGGGTAACGCTGTTTGCAGCATACAGATTTGTTTTGGAGTTATGACTTAAGGTTTGTAGTCCTCTAGTGACATCTACAAAAACCAGACATATATCATCTCACAAAGCTATCTCAACTTGAAAAAAAGAAAAAAAATAAATCTATGGCAAAGAAATATCTTTCCTAATATACCACCCCAACAACCTGTGCACCTTTTAGTGAAATTGAAGGAGTTTTCACATGGGGAGATTTTCCGCCTTTAGATTAAATCATTATAGACTGCTTAGGCTGAAACTCACAAAATAAAATATGAGTGTGTGAAGGGGGAAATGGTAGACTGATATTCTTATGATATCCCTCTGAAAATTAATGTATCTGAGTTTTATTGTTTTTCCTAGCAAGACTTAAACTTCTAAGTACAGATCAGCTATTATGCTGTCCTCAGGAGCCTGAAGCTTCTGTGTCCTTTGCTTCCTGTGACTTTGATCCAGCTCGTTGCTTTTATAAATGGCAACATGAGCACCATTATGAAACTCTTAACACAGACATTGATCTCCTTGATGGTGCTTAAAATCAAACCCTAGCTCCTTGGTGGTAGATGAATTATTGTGCATTGGCACTTACCGTGATGGAGAGGATGGCTTGGCTGTTTTAGGTTCTGGGGTTTTTATTCTTTTCAGTTTGTTGCTGTTATACATTAATGGAAAAGGATAAAGAGTAAATACTTAGGCACACTGCTGAAAGCTCCAGTGCCAATTTCTGTATTTTTGACAGCCTAACAAAATCAGGAGGTACATGCAGCAAGCAATATAGAACTTGTCTTTCTTAATTTCAAACATCTGGTTTTAGAACAACAAAAATTTCATATTACAAATTTTCATATTCAGTTTAACAGCCAAGGTGAGATTCTACATGGTTTCACATAATCACAGTATGGTAGTGGTTGGAAGGGACCTCTGGGGGTCTTCTGGTCCAAACTCTCTGCCAAAGCAGATTCACCTAGATCAGGTTGCAGAGGGTCACATCCAGGTGAGTTTTGAAAATCTCCAGAGAAGGAGACTCCACAACCTTATCTAATCATCTCTGTAGCCCTTTGCTCAACAATCCCCAGTAGTTCCCTGTGTCTTTTGAACTGGGGAGCCCAAAACTGGACACAATGCTCCAGAGGTGGCCTCTTTGCTGAGGCAGCTCTCTAGGTGATTTTGAGGCACAGAACAAGTTGCTCCTGCCTCCAAACTCTCTTCCCCTCTAAAATTTCATCTCCTTCCCATAGTTTAAGCACTTTTGAAAAAACATCAGGCACAGTTAGCCTGTATTCTGTCAGTTCCCAGAAATGGTCCTGACATGATGAAAAAGTCTCACTCCCTAGGGGTACTCTACTCAGTAGTTGTCTTGCATGTGGGGTGTTAAGCTGTTAAAGAATTCAGGCAGATTTCAGGTCTTGTGTCAGGTTTTCATGACAATGGCAAAACCACCTTTGTTTATGCTAACTTTCATGTTACTGATATCACAGGCACAACTGTTCTGCTGTTGGTTAGAACTAAAATATGCAGTCATTTTCTTATTGAAGACAGACTTTGTTTTTATTTTTATTGTAAGTTTTCACTCATTTAAGGATAATAAAATCTGCTCTAATGAATGGTATTAAAAAAAAAAAGTACTTTCCATCCTTTCTGTCCTTTCCTTCCTTTCTTTCCCTGCAAACATGATAAATGCCACTGAAGTGATGTGAGAAGGGCATTTTGGAATATGTTTGGATTCATTGTGTTTTGTTTTCCACCCAGATATTAACATGACACAGTGGAAAGTGGGATCTGACACCTCCAAGATAAACCATTAGACTATGTATAAAGTGCTACGCTCATCTTTGTAAGTGAAATGGTATGTAAGGCCAGAATAACTGGGATACAGTGGCTTTGAATACAAGTAGCGTTGTTATTTTTGGTACAAGCATCAATAGAGATTACAGTGGTCTGCTGTGATGACCCTGGGGAAATCTCTAAAGGCCTTGCAGTAGGCACTGTGCTATTTGTTTGCATTCTTTTCTCAGCAAAATAGCATTTTGAACTTGGAAGCCATGACTCTTTTTAAATTGTGCTGTCTCTCTTCATTCTTCTTTGAGCCACATGGGAGAAGAGGTGTGTGCATAAGAAGTTATAAAAGTTGAAAAGGTGTCTGCAGAGGATGGAGGAATTAGTGATTGACACTGTGGAAACAGTTTGTTCTGTAGAGCCATCAAGGCTGTGGAGATTATGTTCAGATGGATCCAAGATCCTCAATCATTGTCTCCAGTGTTTTATCCCAGAAGTTCAGTAGCTTTTTTCCAACTAGTTTTATTAGATTCTACTGATGGGCTCTGATCTGAGCTACAAATATATTAAGTTACAGAAAGCTTCCCAGGCTTAGCCTATGTGTGCCACCACTCTGAAAGAAAACCCAGCTATACTGTGAAGGCAGCAGCAATTGTTCAGAACTCTTTTTGGACATGCTCAAGTTGAAGATGTGACCTCAGTCCCATGGGTGTCTTTTCTCATGTAGCTGTCATTTCTACCTCCTGCTTTTCTGTTAGACTTGGAGAAAGTCCCAAAATAGACATTTGAGTTTTTGGCAGTGTTTGCTTCTTCATTCCCTGCAGAGACATGGTAACACTTGGGATTCAATGGTTTGTGTAAAACTTCAAAGTAAAGTGTTCCTCTTGTGCTTCTCAAGACTTAGGTTGGAAACTCAGGCATAGAACACATGTTGCATTGTTCTGCAGCTGGATGATTGGGCAAAACTTTCTAACTTTTAGCTTTTTCAATTTCAGAAGATGGCAAGGCAATTCAATGGAAAAGATGTTGCAGAATCTAATTTTCTTGATGTCCCCAGAAATTGAATCCTATTTGTGCAATAAACGCTAGTTCATAAACAAGTTACTGAATTCAATATAAGGATAACTGAGTAAGGTTTCTGTGGTCTTCTTAATACAAGAGCGAGTCAAATGTTCCTCTAATAATATGAAGTCTGGAAAACATTTTACAATTATTTAAACATCTTTAAAGAAAGATGCATGATACTTTACCTATATGTTTCCCACAAGCTGTCCATATTCTGTGCCTATAGTTTCTGGAAAAAAAAAAAAGTAGGCTTTGATGATAATTAGAAGTTGCTGTAGGATGGTTTTGATAATTACATACGAAGGCTACTGTCCTAGAAGAGGAGAATTGCACTTGTGTAGTACCAGAAACAGTGTTTTATCTTGTCACTTGTTTAAATACTGTGAGACTCTCACCTACAGAAACTTGCTTTTATTTTTCACCTAGCTGAGATAATTTCAAACAGAGTGTTGACACAGATGAAGTGAAAAGAGGCTGTTTTGTAAACTGATCCTTACTGCAACCCAGGTGCAAGTCCCAGGGCAGTCAGAGGACATGCACTGCATTCAGTAGTTCTCCCCAGGATTATTCTAAGAAACACCTATCACCCAATACTTGAAGCCTGCTCTGGTCTGATAAGGTTTGTCTGCACATGGAAGTCAACGTGCTGTTAAACTAGAATAACTGGGTACAGCCTGGTGTCTTCTTCACACTAACTCTCTGCATGACCAGTTGCAGGGTGCATCCTAAAGCTTCTTTCAAAGTGCAGTAAGCTCCTTTCTAAATTAAAAGTCATCTCGTGCTTCTGTGTGATTTGATTGCAGAGCAGTGAGTATTCTGCCAGTTCACATCCACAGTCCGCTATGTCTGGACTCTCATGGTGACAAGCTCTAAGTATTTCAGTTTTAAGATCATGGTTAATTACTTCTATAAGTGCAACAGAAAATATCAGTGCACTATACTGTGATACAGAGTGCTCAGATGCTACATACCAGAGTAGAACTCTGTTCATTCAAGTGAATATATGTTCACTGATTTTAGTTAAAGATCCAAATCTATGCTGATGTTCTTGTGTTTACTTGTATCACAGTAACACCTAGAAATCCAACCTGGAATTTTGGCCTTATTATGCTATTACTGATAAGTTGATATCCAAGGAGAGCTTAGAGAAGATCAGTAAAAATGAGAAGGGAGGCTTTAAGTCCAGTTTGATTTATGAGGAAACATTAAAGGATCTGAGTGTGCATAGCTTGTTTAAGTTTCACAAAGAAGACAACATGACTGTAAATGCTTCAAAAGTTTAATTCAAAAAACAGCAGAGGATTTACTTGATGTTAAAGACATTCCAAAGGTTAGGACAGCAGCTCAGGAGACCTGGGGTTAATTCCATGACATACGTCCTTAGGCAAGTCATTTCTGCTTAGATCCTAGCAAATTCCTAAAGGCAGCCAACTGCCACTTCTTTGTCTACATCACTGTTAGTTAGCTGAGACTGAAAACCACCTAATTTAAACAATTAACTAGCTAAATACCTTTGCTGGTCTGGATCGTGGCCTCTGTCTGCCTCAGCTATATGTGTCTGTAAAAGGATAAAAACTGCTCCTTGTCATAGAAAAAGTGTGAGAATAACAGGTTTGGAAAGTATGGATGTTCAGATGTGGTAACAATGGGAGCCATGCAAGTATACTGAATAGAAAAACTAAATCAAGATGGGATTTGTTTCCCTTGTCTGTAGTATAAGGTGGTCACTTAGTCTTCCTCTGTTTTCAGTACAGAGATGAGGTGCTCCCAAGGGCAATGTGCCCTATTCAGCTGCAGTAGCTGAGATGGGGGATGAATTCATCCCAGCAGTGGCTGTCTCCATCCTCTCTGGAGGGAGCCAAGACAATGCCTGAATTTTAGATGGTTGAAATTAGGCAAGATAAATGTTATCTTAAGAATAAAAGGATCAAATAAAATCAAACTCACCCTAATTTTTAAGGGAAAAAAGATCTTTGATGAGTGTATTTGCTAGAATCTTCTTTTAAAACAATTGCAGAAACCATCTCAAAGAACCTGCACTTTCCTCCTGTTACTTCTCACAAAGCGTTCAGGAAGTCTTTCATTAAAAACTAACTGATGGAGCTCCCACTTCCCACTTCTGTCTCAGTGAAGATGCTTCCCAAGTGCCCAGTGCTTCAGACACACAGAGGACAAATTTGTGTGTGAGTGCCTGTCCACAGGTCACCACAGGTTGTAAAATACAATATAGAGGACAGAAAGAAAGCAAACAACAGAGAGAGAACACCACATTGCCTATATATAGGAAAGGAGCTGTTATGCTCTTCTTACTGTTATTAACAAGTAACTCACTTTTTGCTTCCTCTGACTGTTTTATCCATCCAGTGCCATTCATTATATACTTAGAGTATAAGCTGTGAGGAGGAGAGGCTCTTACATCCTCCTTCATAGTATGTGCAGCACTATGGGGTCCTGCTCCTGACTGGGGCCTAGGCACTATCCCAGTATAAATAATACATAAAAATAGATCAGAAGTGTAACATCCATCAAGAAAACCATACAAAGACCTGAACAGTGCTTTAGTATTGAATTACTTTACTGTCTAATGTGGGGTTCATGCAATAGCTTGCTGTAGTTTTCTGAATTAGAAGACAGATCATACAAAGCTTTATGTCTGTGGGCAATGTACAGGGAGCTTGGGGGAAATCTATAATTACTGAAATCGGGAAGTGTGCCAAAGATGATTTACAAGTATGGAGAAGAATGCATCTTTTGTGATGTTCAGGACTTTATCAGGTTTATTTTGGAGGCTTTCCAAGAATAATAGCAAAAATCAGCCAAAAATTTTCAAGTGAAGCAATCAGACCAAATTTCTGCTACAGTAATAGCTGCAATAACTCAGGGGTTTGCAGCAGCTTCCTCTCAACACAGCACTGATTGTTCAGGTAGCATCAGATTAAGTAAAACAATTTACATGAGCGATACAGACAACTTTTGAGGTGTACAAGGGCAATGCACAACAACAATGGGTATTATTATCCACCTGTATTACAGCCACTGTTGTAAAGTTCATGTGTACTCAGAGCCTCACTCTCACAGTGTGTAGAAAGAGCATGAGTTAAAGCTCTTCAGTTCACAAGTGCACTAGAGAAGAAAGATGTACCTCAGAAATGAGGTATCACTGTTCTCACTTAGCCTGAAGTCATAAAGGTATAGTACTTTTCTCTTGCATAGTTGTAGATAACTTTTCTTTGCAATGAATTTGATGTCATTGCTGGTGGACCAGGATAGGCTTCCAAGTTAGCTGGAGCAGACCTCACCCATTGTTCACTGACAGTGTTGCAGGAGTGTATGGTATTTAGTACAGGAAAATCACATAGAATATGATTTGGGATCATCACTGCCTCGGCTGTTGAGCATCTGAGTGGCTATTTGTGTAACAGCTAGCTGGGTGCTTTTACGTCTCATCACAAATGACATTCAGGCACAGTCTNCCATACATACACACAAATGACATTAATAAGTAAAACAAAGAGAATGTGAAGAGACTAAGGCGTTTGTCTTAACTTTAAAGAGTTGGGTTTGGCCTATTAAAGTCAAAATTGTGTCTACACGCACAATATACACATACAGGAAAACAAAGAAAAACTTTATCTGCCTTCTGTGGCACCTGAATTAGTCTTTTACAGTTCAGCTGGTGTCACGATGGCCATTTTCCTGCTGTCGTTCTACACAGGTTAGAAGAGGGAGACTTCTTTGCGGCATTACATTATTTTTGTTACCTTTTGGAGGTCCACTGTTCCTGGAGGTATAAGTGCTGTGAACTGGCTCCTGATTCTTTCTATATCAGACAAACTGGTGACTCCTGATTTCAGAGTTTCTTCACACTAAGCAAAGTTCTTCAGTTCTGCAGAAGACTTTATAAATACACAGGGAGAGGCTAAGAGTCCTTGGTTTCCACAGGTCCAAATAAACTTATGAAAGAAAAAAAAAGGTTTATTTCATTGCTCTCAGGAAGAGTTATGCAAATAAGTTAACAGCAAGAGAAGAGGTATGCTGTTGCACAATCTCCATTCATATAATTCACACTCACATGTTGGGAAAAGAACTCCCAGTGCAAGAGTGGGTCAAAATTAAAAGAGAAACATCCCGAAGGCTTTTGGAATAGGGAAAAGAAAAGAAGCTGCAGAAGCTCAACTCTCATGAACTGTTAAAACAAAACAAACAGCTGGATGGCAGAAGGGTTTTTCTTTGCCATAAAATATTTCCTGAAACTTTCTTCCAAGATCCATGCTGATTATTTATTTGTTTTAGTTTTTCTTTCTCATGAATTGATTTGATTAAAAATAAAAAATCGGGCATCTCATCTTCTGCATGGGATGGGAGGATGCTAGAAATACTTTTACTAGTTTCTTAAGTATGCTCAGTTATTAATCCCTTCTTCTGAGCATGTGATGGAAGATAGCAAGGGGTTCCTCACATATCCTTCTTTGTCTGCAACTCTACCATCTTAAAAGTTTGTTTCCCATTTCCACTCTCATTTCATTGTGAGCCTTTGGTCCTCAGTCCTGCAGATCCATTTCAAGCAAGTTTAGCAGCACTGAACTCAAGGTTTTTAAAGTAAATCAGCCAATGCTGTCTACAGCTGAGAGTCACTCCATGAACAGGTCCCCTGGCAGAAGGGAAGAGGTGGTGACATGTTGCACAAGGGCAATGACAAGTACCAGAGGTCAGTAGTGTCCCTTTGTCACAGTGCTGCCTGCATGACTTTAATAATCTCTCTTTCTTTTTTGAGATCTCTGTCTCATGAAAAGTGAACTAAGAACATCTGTGGTGAAGTTGGTTAACTTCTGCTCTGAAAGCATGCCCCTGAGCAGGATTCTGTAGGAGGAAACTTGTGTGCACTGTAGCAGATATCAGCTGTTTGCTGGTTGGGTTTTTTTTTCCAAGTTTGTCAAAGCTTTTCTGAAAACAGTTTCAGTGATCACAAACCCCAGCTGTTTTAGCCTAGCACTGCCATTTTCAAATCCAGAACTTAATGAAAAAGTTTCACCTCTAATTTATCTGCCCCCACCCTCACAAAACTTAGAACCCCCTTCTCTTTTTAATTTCTACCTGATGGTCATGTTAGCCCAATTCAGACATCCGTATTCATGCTGCTGGAATATTTTGCATGGTTTTTCCACAGAAATTACACAATGAAAGGCAGCATTTTTTAAGTGCCAAAACTCTATGGGATGCTTTGTTGGCTCTGTCACTGCTGATGGTGTTGGTGGCACATTTCTCTCATGAGTGCAACGACTCTCAAGGAGACAGCTGAGGAGACAGCTAGGTCACATCTGCATTTGCAAGTTAAACAAGGCCACAAGAGAGTATTGGCCTCTAGCAGCCCGTGGTGTTTGTCAGCATGCTCACTGGACTCATTTTTTTCTTGTCAGCTAGCACATTTCCAAACTGCCCTATCAAAAGCTGGGGGGGGGTGTGTGTGTGTGGAAGGCTCCCAAGAGGCAATATGGATGAGACCACTCAGTTTTGAAGGGTATGAAGGTTTAGCTATGTATGGGCAGAAGCTGTGCCAGTCTGCTGTGTCTCAAGATCTGCAAATAGTGTCTGGCACATTTTATTTATTAATGTAGTGTTAGGCTTGTGGTCTTAAAGCTTGAGTCAGACTTGTACTGTGAGTGACTACCATATTCCTGTGATTACACAGGCTTTTCCTCCACCCATCTTTTGTTTGTTTTGTCTTCTTAGATGTAGACTCATCAAGGATGGTATTGACACTTGCTCTTTATTTGTAGAGTATTTAGTACCATGTGACCCTGACCCGAACAGGTTTCAATGCAAGTAAAAGCAGTTGAATTTGCTCTTGCCTCTCTGTCTGCAGCTTGTGATGTTTTCCCTGGCTATAACTGCACAGTTAAGGAAGGAACAAAGGGTAGCTACACAAGTACTGTAAAACCTGCCTCACTTCAGCCCTAGGTATTTAATTTTGTAGGCTTATGTCAGACCCTTAAGGTTAGAAATGTTTCTTCTCTTGTCTTGGCATGAACAGCAAATGGAATGTTTCAAAGGAAAAAAAAAAGAGTCCATACTACACAGGCCAGAGTGATGCAGCCTGGCCTGTTTTTCTTGATTTGAAATACTTTATTAGCTGGAGTGCACTATGGCCTGGCCATCTCAGTTTCCATCCCATTTTTGGATGGAAAATTGCACACCAAACAGGCGTAGAGGCAAACATTTGCTCATGAACAGGCAGATGTTTGCTCGTTTTCTTTGCAGCACAAAATTTTCTTGCTTAGACTTCATCCCTTCATCCCTGATGAACACCTCCAAAACTGCGGAGTAAATAATTATGGCTAACAATGAACAAAGCTCTGAGATGATAATGAGAAACAGTGAATAAACTCACCATGTTTTACATGATACAGACTTGAACTCTGCTGAAGGGGCCATATGCAGCAAGGTCAGGAGTGTGATGAAGTATAAGTTTGGAAGGAGAATCTACTGGAGAGATAGTATAACCCAGTGAGTGATAAGTGCTGACAGACTGGCACCCTGATGTTTGAAGTGCTTTCCCTTGTGGCAGAAGTATGTCTCTGATCCTGTTGTGTTATGGCCAGACTCGTTCTGTTTTGAAAGCCTATACTTTCTTGACATGGAGCCTCAGAAAGATTCAGGCTGAATCTGTTTAACAGAACCCTGAATTCTGGGCCACAATTAAAGATAAATTTTAAGGATTCGATATGGCCTTCCCCAAAAGCATTTGTAGCAATAATCATAAGCATATGTCAGTACATTTATGTTATTGTTATTATATGTTTACGGTAATGTTTTTCTAATACTTCACTATTAAATTACTGTGTTTAGTGCACTAGTTCAAAGAGAATAAAAGCATGAGTTATGGATTCAAAGGAAAGATAAAACAATAACACTAGGGAAGTTCAGTCATGTTCTAGTGCTTAACAAATTGGGAGCATTATTCAATCTGTCTAGGCAGGCTTTTGCATGGTTCCTGTTCTTCTCTGTTTCTTTCCTGTGGGTTTAACATGTGAGTGCTCCCAGTATGGCCACACAGGGAGAGAAACTGAAATATGTGAGTGAGACCTACAGTGGGAGGCAGAAGATTAAGTGAAATGTCCTGGGACCTTCCACGAGAAAGCTGCTATGCTCTTTACCCAAACCTCAGTGACAGAAGTAGTATCAGAAGCTAGTCATAGATGGTTTAACTAGTATGGAGTCTTAAGAAAGAGTAGTGATATGTTTTCAGTTCCTTGAATCAGTAAACTTCAGCTATATTTGCAAATGTATATATGAAAAAAATAATTACAGAGAATTATAAATAACTTGTGAGAGAGAAAAAATAGTTTTTTCTTTTTTTTACCTTTAGTTTCTAGTCTAGTCCCCATCCCATTTCCTGTATCTCCAGGACAACAATATTCTGTCACATTTTCTAAAGATTTCTGATACCTGACATGGCAATTCTGTCATCTAGTCTGGTTCTTCAACAAGCATTGATCAGGATACTTTGCTGCTTCAGAAGACAAGAAGAGGCAGGGATATAATCATTAATAGTATATGGGACTAATCAGGCCTCTCTAACTACGTGAATACAGAGAATGTATGTGCATAGATAATAGAAGAAAATACTATTTTCGTTTTGATTATTGATAATGAAACACTAACAGACATGTAGATATGTCAGTTTTCAGTGATTTGCAGCCATGCTCCCCTCCATTATAAACAATGAGAAATAACAAGTGCTTTCATTATCAATGTCCCAAAGGAAAATTGCGTTTTCATTCTATCCCATTCTCTAATGTATATGCACTGGGCTGCATTTTTTGACCATGTAATCAGAAAGCATATGTTCCTCAGGACCTCTGGGTCATTCCTGCAGAGGATGAACACTGAATAAGAAAGACAGAAAGTAGTAAGTTTTGTTATTTTAAATAAGCTTAGTAAAATATTGACAATTATTTTCCCTCTGCCTCATAGACTTACTATGAGAGGCAGGATCACATTGTTTGCCATTACATTCCAGCTGTAGCTCTGACATTTGTAACTTTTCAGTTCTTGGCCTTGTAATCTCATTTCATTTATCATGGTATCCCTTTTGTGCAGCATGACTTTTTCCCTCATTTCCTGTCAAGTGAGAATACTACCACAATAAGGATATGTACACCTAACATCATTAATATACTTTTCCTTTCTAGTAGCTGGAGGATAACAGAACCATTGGAGGGATTCATTCCTTTATGTCCTACAGCACAGGATCGTGCTCAGATGTGTCAGGGTTTTATGATGGTTAGCAAACTATACTTAGTGAAGGACTTTATGTAGGGCACATCTATACATAGTTCTGCAACTGGAGATGCTTTTTGTTGGTTTTGAAAGCATTTATTTGGTCTGGGTATAGTAAAATAGATAAACAAGTGATAGCATGGGCCTACATGTTTTCCTCCCATACAGGAACTGATAATGAATGCCAACAGAATGTGCTAGGGAGTTCAGGTTTATAGTTTCACTTTCTGGTGGTTACTGTTTTTCTTTCTCTGTTGGTTATGCATGTGGGTTCAAGTGACCAGACTGTCATCTTCTATTTTTTAGGTGCCTAAATCGAATGGAGGTGAGCCTGAATCTTAAAGATATTATCAAATATTATTACACTAAATCACAGAATAATTATGGTTGGAAAAGACTTCTGAGATCTTTGAGTCCAAAATGACAAACTCTACTTCCATTCAAAACATCTGAATGAATATGCTCACTAATTATTCTGTCAAAAGAATTCAGAACCAGAACAAAGACAATACATCTAATATTTTTGTGCTAGTGAACTCAAGTATCACCAATATTAGAGGGTCAGGATGGCCATAATTCTTTTCTGCCTAATTAGTGCAACTTCAGTGAACTCAGTGGACACATGCCAATGCACCCGTTACTGATTACTCTGCACTACTCTGATATAGCTTCACAGAGCAGACTTTGTTATAAATCTTTATTATAAATCTCTGCCACTTACACTAAAAATAGGAAGACATCCAGTAAATTATAAGGCAGTTAATTGCTGGGAAAAGAATGAAGAAAGAGAAAGGGAACAAATAATCAGATAATCACTATTTGCAATAACAGATAATCATTATAAGCTTTTTTAAAGTATTGATCATCATGAATTAGACAAAACCCAAGGATTTTCACATTATCATGTTTAGAAATTGCGTGATCCCAAGTGACTTGAAAACTGTCAAAGATATTGAGAAAGGGTGATAGTTTTACCACGGGTAAGAGCATTCTTGCTAATTTATATATTCGGTCTAAGTAGAAACGTATCTTCTTAGAAAAGGTAAATTAACCAACACCTTTAATGTCATGTGTGGATTTTAGGACATAGAATCCTCAGTATTTATTTCTCTAAATTAGGTTCAGTACAAAGCTTTCATGTTCTACAACTCATTTGCTTAGGAGTCTCAATTTACCTGATGGACACCTCTTATGAGACAGCTATATGCCTTTCTAGAGATTCAGTTCATCATTGAGAAAACAGGATTAGGCTGTCAGTTTGCAGTTGTTCAAAAAGCTCCACGCTTCACCGATGTGGTGGGTAAGATCATGACATGGTTTACAGATCTACACCGCATTTTAGAAGGAATTCATACTGATTCCTATGGGGCTTGACCTTGTTAACAGTGTTATTGACATAACTCATTTTCTTTGCTGTTACATGATAGAAATCTAAAATGCAGCCTCATTGAGTTTTAGGAGGGTAATAATTCCTTTCAAGTTTTTTAAAAATTGAAATGTTATTTATTAACAAACATCTTTTCCTATTAAGGAAATTTTCTGTAGACAGAAAAGAACCAACTATTTGATGCACCATGTATGATAAACATTTCAAACTGAAGATTCAGGAATAAATTTCCTATTTCTTCATGGTGAGGAGGGTGAAAAGTAAAAAAGAATATGAGAATAATTCTGGGTTTTTTAAGATGTGTCTTGTGGCAATTGATACAGCAATTATAAAAAGGTTTATAGCAACTGCAATTGAAAACTGCAATACAGAGAAGAATGTCATTTTGCCCTGTGTCTTATTTTATATTTCAGTTTTTCTCTGTATTGCACAGCACAAATTCAGTGCACAGTTTAGAAAACAAATGGACTGCTAATCAATGACACTGCTTGTCTTTTCTTCTGAGTGCTTCTGAAGAATCACTAGCTATATTAAGAATACTATTTTGCAACAAACTTTGTGCCTCTGTAATTGATCACTATTTTGCTTTTTCGTTTTACACTAAGAAGGACCCATGGCCCAGCATTAAAAAAAAAAATTAAACAACTACACTTCAGATTATATTGGCTTAGTGTATTGAATGTGTTCCCAGAGATATGTCCCAGAATCTAATCTATCTTTTTTTGCAGCGAGAGTTTATAATTAAACTTCTTGTTCCCTGGAGGGCCCTTGTTTTGGCTTTTTAAGAGTGCAAATGCAACGTGATGGATGTGTCTTTGTATTTTTCACCTCAGATGGATGGAACAAATGTCCAGATTCGCCCAAATTACTGACAACATGTACTCTTTTTTCTTTTTCTGTGTTTTTTTTTTTTTTTTAAAGAGCTGTTTGTTTATTTGAAGGAATTCTGCCAGTATTTGAAAGCAAACATAAATGCCAGAACAAATGGTTATTTAATTGTTTTAAAGCACTAGTATTGTATTTATTGGTCTGTTGTTTGTGCTAAAGTGAACTGTTGTCATGACATTAGTCTTCTTAATACAAGATACAAATAAACAGTTAACATCCTGAGGATTTTTTTAAAAAGATGTTGTCTTGTCAGATACCTTTCAGAACTAGCTTTCTTGTGGCCGTTGTTTTAGATTGTATTGTTCCTACAGTCAGTTCACACAGGGTAATCAGCTCAGCCCTTTTTCACTTGCAACTCTATTAAACCTATTTCACTGAGTCAGAAGTGTTCCTCTCTCTCACTCCACTCCTTCTGCAGGTGCTTTTCACAGAGATGCCCTGCAGCTTCCCAGTGATGGCACTGGGCAAAGTCCAACCCATCAGGGCTGAACAGGGCTGTCAGACAGAGAAATCAAGGTTCACAGTCTGAAAGATCAGGTTGGATGGTTTTTGCGAAAACTTGTTAGCTCGATACCTCACTAATGCATGAGTGCTCAGCCTTGGCTTTGACTGATAGCAACATTGCTTTCTGGTCTCCTTCTGAAAGCTCTGCTTTTATTTTGAATGCTCAGTTAGAGGAATTGTATACATGAGGGTTTTACAGGCAACATCCTGCCTGGAACCACATGTTGTACAAGGCTGAACTAGTAGATACACTCAGGGTCAGGGTTAGTCTGACATGCAGGAAAGGAGAGGAGTTGCTGTAGAGTTTCGAAACTTTTCTGTCCTCCAGCTTGGGTATGAGACTGGGCCAGATCTCAGTGAATGTATCTGTCAGTTCATCACTTGCACCTACTTTTAAAAAATTAGAAGAGGCTTTTGAGAGTGGCCATGCTCCTTCATTTGTTGGGTTTATTTTTGTTTCTCTGTCTGTCTTTGGGTCTAGCAGGGAGTCAGAGCTATCTTGCAGCAGTAGCTTTCTAAATTAAACATCACTTTAGAACTAGGTGTTTAACATTGAGCATAGAGGTTTTAGGTGTCCTATGGCTGAATTTGATAGTCTCCTTGGTTAAAACAATCTGCTAGCTGCAATTGTGCATATTCCCATTCAGCTTTAGCTATTTGGATAGCAAATAATTTCTGTTTCATCCAAGTGTTCCTCATTTTTGAGAGGAAGCCTTACAAGATGCGATGATCCCTCTCATGCCAATCACCATAGCATCATCCCAGGAGCAGGCTTGCACCAGTCCAGCTTGACACAGCCAAATACAGATGCAGTGGTGATTTGGGGCAGGGCTTGCAGGAACAGGTGCTGGCCTCCAGTTTGTTCAGGAGGCCTCATCATTTCTTGCTGTTATCTACTCTTCATCTCTCACAATTCTGTTCCAGTGTTCCACAGCCTCAGCTAACCCCCAGACTGGAGCATGCCCTCTGCAATGGCACATGACTGCTGTGCAGGCAGCTTTGCTCAGGTCCCCATGTCCTTCTCATTGGCTGCCAAATGACAGCACTGTTTCCCAGTTTGGTTTCTGAGATTTCTCACTGTGCCTCCAGCGCCTAGAGTTAAGCAATTGCCTTGCATGGCATGCTGAACTCTGCGTGACCACTTTTAGGGATTTCTCAACTGTAGTGTCCTGTGGGACAGCACCAGAGTCTGCCTCCAATTAGCTCAGGAACACGATTCCAGACACATGTCTTTGGCTCAGCAAATGCTATTTGTTTGTTGGGTGATGATGTTTTTCTAAGCTTATGTTTTATTCATAGCATGAGTGACATTTCAGCAAGAGGCTGTGTCTCTAGGTCTTAATATTTTTCTGGTTTTGAAATTTACATCAAACATCTATAGCAGTGCATTTTAGATAACTTCTGTATGACTAAAATTGCAGTGATAACCAGGCATTTATGAATTAAATTAAACAAATATAGTCTCTAGGTTTTAAAAACAATATGGCATTACCATGATGAAAGAAATAATTTTGATTCAAGGATATAATGGATCTCAGTTTTAAATTTAATTTCATATTACTACTTTATGATTATCATTTTTGGATTACTTATGGGATTGAAATGCACACCTTTAAAAATGAAATGTAGAAATATGAATATTTGCACAATTCATTTCAAGATCACTAAGTACATAATTACCTCACCTACAAGACAATTTCATATTTGCTTTGATCCTCTTTGATGTCAAACAGATGGCAACCAGCTTTCAGTAGTGTCTATAATATTTTTTTTTCAATATTAGGATCATAGAATCATTAGGGTTGGAAAAATCTCTAAGATCATCAAGTGCAACTCTTCCTTTGCTGCCGTTGAAGATGTTCAGTGGCCCGAATGACAATATTTGAATTCTGAATTTTTTTAATCTCTCTTCATGGTTTTTCTTTTGGCCTCTTTTCAGATTAATGATGTGAGAGTAGATGAGCTTCAGGGGGGAAAAATAGAAAGAACATACATTTTAGGATGGTAGCCCAATAATATTAATCAGCATCAAAAGAATAAAACTATGTGTTTCTCCAGTGCCCTGAGAAGAATACCTTTTTTAAACCCTTGCCTCTCAGAGTTTTATATTCCTGTGGGAATGTATGTGATGCCAAGGGCAGAAGCTTTTGAGTGCAGCTGTAGTTATTGTTTAAAGAGATAAGTATTTGAAGGAATTTTGATGTTTCAGCCATGCTTTGATATCAGAGGTCTCGTGTGAAATACAGAAATATGACAACAAAAATTGATTGGTAGTTTTTGCTTAATTAGAAAGAAAAAGCCTCTACAATGCATTCGGTTTTTAATGTTGAAGAAATAACGTGATAACAAGCTGGAAACTCATAGCCAGGTGCTATGAATCACAATTCCCTGTGGAACAGGACACACATACACATACCTTGCATGCCTATATCTGAGTTATACATGCACAAGATACTTTTCTATGAATCTTGCATCATTTATAATCTTAGACTATTAAATATATAAGAACATTATAAGTCACTTTAAAATTGCTTTTACACTGGCATCCAGAAGTTTAGAAGTTTGATCAAATACATTAAAAGACATTCAGAGAAGTGGACATTTCTCAGATTCTAAAATTGACATATTACAAAAAGCAGTAGAGTGTGTATTCTCTATTTGTATTTCACTTTCCTTACATAGTAATGTAAAATTATAGAAAACCAAGATTTTTATATGAAGTCTAAAAGCCTAGAAAATTAATGAGTAGTATGAAGTACTGTCTTCAGCTTCCACAGATCTCATTGACAAGTGAAGAGTTACCACACTGAAAAAGGTGCGTGATTGACCAAAGCAGTAAAATCTGTCCCCTGTGTACATGATGAAACATTAAAACATAGCTGATGAAACAATAAAACATAGCTGACAGAAAGCTAATGTTATATTGAGAAGTTCCATATTCACTGTAACTCCTGATTCATCTATTAGATTTTTTTTAAGATTTAAGCTGTACTTTTGCCAAATACCGGTCTCAGAACTTTGTGCCCTACACTTTGACAAGAGGCAGTGATGTAAAAGTGATGGGAAGTGAGGCTTTAGCAATATTCCTTCTCCTTTTGCCGTTCTCCCAAAGCAAAACTTGGAGACTCTCTGATGCCATTTGCCAGCATTTACCATTAATCTGCAGCCTATGTCATATTCAACCAGTTGCTCATATTAATGTCTGCTACCCCACCATTATTCATCTAAGAAACAATGCAAACTAACTGTATTGTATCTTGTCTTTTTTTTTTTTAATTTCTTTTTGTCTTATTATTTGATTTTTCTGAAGGCACAGTAGATTCAGACATAATGCCTGCCAAACTGGGAGAGACTTCAGACATAGGTTTCATTTTTTACCAGTCTCTAGTGCTTCATGGATCCAGACTCAGGCATTCTAACTTTGAACATGGTGATTTTTTTTAGGCAATTTAATATCAAGGTGTTAAAAGTCATATTGGCATGGAGGAAAATAAAGAAATGTAGTCTATAAGCCTATGAAAGAATGTTATTGCTTTACAGCTGCTTTACAAGTCATCCTATATTAGCTGAAGTACTGCTAATTATCTGCCCATGCACTTGAGCTTGCCCAGAGTGAGGTAAACATCCATGCACTCCAGGGATTACTCATTAAATGAAGCATTATGTTTTAGAACTAAGTCTCTGCTGTCCTTCCATTATTTTCTACTTTAAAGACAAATTTCCTCTGCATAAGGGTAATTTTAATTATGTGGCTTGCTGTATGTGTATGTTGGATATTTTTCAATTGCTCATACAGACTCCAGACAAACACATACATATGTGTGCACATGGCATTTTCCCATTTTCCCTGCTATAAGTAGGAATTTCTGGCACTTTGCAATAGCAGGATCAAAGCCAAATTGTAGCTACCTTTGGAAAAATCTTGGAAGTATCTATAATTGAAAAAGGAGATTTAACTTTTCTGTTTTAAAACTTAATACTTTTTTTCAGGAAGTGTAATGTTTTCCATTGTTTTAATGTTAGCTTTTTGATAAAAAAAAATCACAGAACTTTTGAATGTGTGCATTTTTAGAAAGAGCTCTGAGATTCACTAGATAGTGACAGAAATGTCATTATATTACATGATCCACTGCAGATACCAACTTAAAACTTGACTTTTAATATATATAATAAAAAAAAATAAGTAATTTTTAATTCTAAACAAGTAACTATAACTGATCTGATCTTTTGGAATAATTGTAGTTTGTAATAGTGAGTGAAAACATTGCTGTAAAAGGAAAGGAGACTTTTTCTGTAGGGCTCACAGTAGTATTTCAGTGAAATGTAACCTATTTGGATATTTACTGCTTGTCATGATTCACTGTGTGGGCTATTGCTAGAGAAGGTATATTCTGACAGGCCCTTAACTGTGCATGTGTGAAGTATAAGTATGGAGTGTATAAAGTACAATTTTTTCTTAGTATTTGTATTTCTCTACTGATCCAATAGATTATAAGAAACTCAAATGAGACATCCCTCTTATGAGCTGTAAATTTCAAGTTCTGACCTATTGACTTCTTGACAGTAAATATTTTCCAGTGGGAGTAAGATGTTCATTATGTCTTAACATAAAGTCCAGGAGTCAAGGAAAGGCTTGACTGGAATACACAAGTAGCTCACCCAGTCTGCCATTCTGGCACCAAGAGTGGGTAAGACCAGATGTTCCAATGGAAGACATAAATCTCCACATTGTTACTGTTCTAAATTGCAAGATACTAACTCACACCTCGAGATATGAAGATTAATAGACCTTATAACTATATTTCCACATAATGAGTTTATAGTGTAAATCTTAAAATATATTTCTAATAATTTTGGGAACGGAAGATTTTAAGGATGCATTATGAACTTGTGCAAAAGTGAAACCCTTTGCCCACTTGGCCTTTTATGTCATTTATAATGAAAATAAAAGTCCTGAATGTGGGAAAACCTGGCCATTTCAGTACAGTAAGAGAGGCAGAGACCCTTGTCAGGGAGAAAGGTGACAGAGTTACCCAACTGCTGGGTACAAGGCTGCTTTTTCTGTCCTACTGCCTGAAGGTATTATGCACCAAGAATGATGAGTGGGAGCCTTTCTGCTACTGGTGTTGAGCCACTGTTAGCTGTGAAACCTGGAGGGTTTGTCTTTCAATGATCTAAATTGTAATCTTGCCCCTCCCATCTATTTGCCAATCTTGGCAAAAACTTTGGTTGAATGTTCAAAGCTGGTCCTGGATTCTGATCAAAGATTTAGCTGTGAAATATTACTTCTCATTTTGTGCAGAGACCATAGCAAGGGACTTCAATTCAGCAGCAAACGTTCATTGGAGCTAACCACTATTATGACCTTCTTAATTTTCTCTAACAAATTCTTAATTTCCCAGCCAATCTGTGAGTCTACTTTAGAAAGTAAAGCATGCACAATGTCTCCAATGTTAAAACAACTGGATTATCATCACAACCAAATCAGAATCTGCTTATTTTTATTGCCTAGTGGGATCTACTATCTGGGTAATATTATGAAGGTGGTGGCATATGAAAGGAAATTAATATGTTATCACATTACATTGTTGGTATTGGAAGTGGTTCATCACACGTTGGGCAGCAGACATACAAAATTGTTTGCCAGATGGTGTTGCAGATACAGGAATTTTACAAGGAGTCAAAGGGAGGCTGGACAAGTACTTGAAAGTGATATCTGCTTGGGGGTTACAAAATAGACAGGCCACAATAGGCTTAGGAAATCTCCTGAGCTGAAAATAGATGGAGAAAAGGGGGAGAGCTAAGAGTGGGGATATATCATATATAAATGTTCTATTCTTATTCTTTCTTACACTTACTGTTGAAAGCAGACTACTACACTAGAAGAGCCTTCAGTGTTGCCATTAAAAACATTTTTATGTTCTTGTTTTAAGTAAGGAGTTGTTGTGTGAGAGGGGTTTTCTGGAACAGGAAATGAATGTTGAAGGTGGAGAAAACCCAGAACTGCTTAAAAGTAGAAAATCAGTAACGTGTTTTGTGATACATATTGCTAAGGAAAGCAAATTGAGAGACAACTTTAATGCTGAAAGAAGCTTGGATATGATTACTTTCTCAGTTACTGACTGAAAAATTTACAGTCTTGCTTTTTTTGCTTTTCCATTTTGTCTTATATTACTCTGAGGAATAGATTTGTGTTATTTTCTTGGTGTGTACATACAGAAGGCATTTGCTGATCTTGCTGCACATCTCCTGTGTTCCACATGCTGCTTTCTAAACCTGTAATGAAATTTAAGTACCATACCTTGTACTACAATACACATATACTATTGATAAACAAAGATGCAATCAGCTGTAGCAACTAAGTCTGCTAAAGTTGTTCCTCTTTTTCAGAAAGGAGATTGTTATTTGGAAGAATTAAAAGGAGCATGGTCAGATTATGGTTCATGAGTCATAATATTGAAATTTATTTCGCAGATGAGGCATTTATTTTAATCTTGTTTTTTACATTTGTCTCATCCTTTGTTAGGATTGGCCTTGCATGCTGGATTCTTATCTTCTTATTGTTTTGTGTTTTTTAATGTTTATACAAGCACTTCTGAAAATCAAGACTGTGGCTGAGGTGCCTCTAAAGGAATAGAGATGCCAAGGTTTGAGTGGGCTTTTTGAATTGACTCGCTTTGCATGTCCTGGCTGCCAGAGCTGGCTCATAACTTCACAATGACACTGGAAACAGCCTATTTTCTTATCATCCATAAAATTTTAATTTGCCTTTGGCAGAATTGTTGTTGCAAAAAAAGGTTTTTTTAAAAAGTTATAGTTATCAGTGTTATTGTTGTTCTTTATATGATGAGTATTAATGATGACGGTGAAAATTATAACGACCCTTACCCCCAAAATTGCTTAACTTAGTATTAAAAGAATAAAATTCTGCTGCCGTGTTTTTCTTTGCATGTTTTAATGTTTTGGTAGATGATATCAACTGCCTGAAATAACTGCTTGCTGATCATTAGAGTGATTACAACCCATGAGCTTATAGATATTCTGGAACATGTCAAGAAAAAATGCTATGAGATAGTATTTTTCATGAAAGTACATCTGAAAGAAAAACTGTTTTTTGCCTCCTCCCAGTTTATTAATGGTGTGAGCCGATAGCAGTTTAGCAATTAATTTCTTGTTACAAATTGTTAGTCGTCTTCATACTTTTTAAAATCTTTGTTCTTTTCAGTGTGCTGGGTTTTTTTTGTTATTAATGACATTTATGTCATTGTATGTCTTAGTCAATCACAGATCTCCACGATATGAAACCTCAGACTTTACATGTATGTATCGATGTTTTTCCTGGGTTCTGGAGAATGTGACTATTCTGTGTTTCCTAGAAAAGGAGTTGTGAGACCTCACTCTGCATAGCACATGACACAGAAAGAATTAGCAATGAGCTCTTTCTGTGCCTCAGGATGGGCACAATGCAGCTGTAGTGGGACTAAGGATCTAGACTGCTGATCTTTTTGAGGATGGTAGGCACAACAAAGAAAATGTTTAGGCACTGGAACAGGTTGCCCAGGGAGGCTGTGGATGCTCCGTCCCTGGCAGTGTTCAAGGCCAGGCTGGATGCGGCCCTGGGTGACCTGGTCTAGTGATTGGCATCCCTGCTCAGTGTGGGGAGGTTGGAACTAGATGATCTTTTGGGTCCCTTCCAACCTGGCCATTCTGTGATTCTATGATTCTTGAACCTAAGGTCCAAGAGACTTCCATTCCCTCAGTCAACTGATGATCTCTATTAATATGAATGGTTGAACTTCATTTGACATCAGTCAGTCCTGGATCTGAGTGAAAGTACATTATTTCCTGTGCCATCAATGCAAGTCACATACACTAGCTGAGCAGACAAGGAAAACAGAGTTTCCAGTACTCATTGCTGTTTTCGTTTTGCATTACTGTGTGAAGATGGTCAACACTTTTATTCCTCTGTAACCACATACCATGATTGAGTATCCTCAAGATATCTGCTGCATTTCATAAAGTTCATCTTTACACTTGTGTATGTTTATTTACAACTGATATGCTGGGTCAGGTAGCCTGTTCAACTGGGTAGAAAGAAGTCTATCATGTTTAGTGGCATTGATAACCATTAACTAATATAATGTGATTCCACTCCTTATTCACTTCAGATCCCCTTAGAATGGCTACCCAGTACATTTAGCATCAGCTTCCCCAGCTGTGAAACTGGAATAGTAGGCATACATTTCCTTTTCTAAGACTCAATAATGTATGTACTAGTTACTGTATAGTTTTCAATTCAGCATATGAAAGTTTTATATAAGTTTAAAAAACTGACATCTTATTAGTGTTTTATTCCTCTCCAGGCACAGGAATTTCAGTTTTGCATTGCAGATTAAAAAAACTTAAATAATGAAAAAAAAAATCAAGGATTCATTTGTCTAACAGGTTATCACCTAACTCCTCATTTTAAAGGTGGTTACTGTTTAGTTTACTGAAAGACCCATGGACTGAAGTTCCTTTTGAGCAGCCAATACCTGATTTTTCTGATGATTTATTTACAGTAGTTCTGTTTTTCTGGTTCCTTGTGAAGAAATTCCCTTTCACAGAATCTATCTGTGTAAGACTTTTGTATAATGCATGCTGGTTTACTTAGTTATATTTGTAATCTCCAGCTGCAGCCATCACTCTCTAAATCTGTCATTGAAGGATTTTGTTTTAAATTCTGCCTGGCTTTGTTTTCAGATGTCTCTGAATTCCTCCCTGTGTTGAGTCACAGCTGTGAAAAGAGAAATCTACCTCTTTAATTCAAGGGGTCAGTGGTTTAAAAGCACTAACACCCAGTGGGGAATAGCTTAAGGAAGACAGTTAATCATGATGATCCCAAGGGGTTTCATAAACTTACATAGGGCTCATCTGACATGAAGAGTCCTGGCTATCTTCAAGCCCTGGTTTCTTTGGAGGGTGCCTGTATTACCAGGGAGTGAGATCTTCTATAGAACAAGCACCTGTGATGGATGTTTGCCACCTGCTCAGCCATGGCTATGGAAACACAACTTAATCTTCTCCACTACATCCCTTTTCTAGCTAAGGCAGCATGAAGGCCAAATCCTTTCTAGTCATTTTCCTCCCCACAACCTTGAGAAGCCTTTAGTGTAGTAACTACAGTGGCTTTTATTTCTTAATCCAAGTGGGAGATAATAGACTGGCAGGAAGGAGTTGCTAATTTGGACAGAAAAAAGAGGTCAGGCTGGGAATAGTTGATATTTTTTTCTTCACGGTGAGCAGAACTCATTGGCTTGGTTTGATTCTCAGCAGTCTGTCCAAGGATGTTTCTCAGCCAGCCACCTCTTCGAGCTCTAATGGGAAAAATGCCCTTCTTATCAGTGCAGACAAAGCATTATTTCAAATACAGTGTCAATAATTTTGATAGTTCTGTGTTTAGTTCTCATGGGACAGACAACCTTGAGATACTGGATGAAATTATATAGCTAATGCAGTGTCTATACCTATTCTGTGTGTACTTCACTTGTCCTATAAACATGTTGCTATTCTTGATAAAGGGATTTATGATCTGCTTGTGAATCAGCTCTTGAATTACTGCAGCTTTTGGATATTTTTAAAAAAGGAAAGCATTCCTGAGTTCATCTAGATTTTGATAGTAACAGAGATGATTTGTGAGCACATCAGGTAGGCATTGCCTTCATCAGATGAGTCCTTGGGAAGATAAGGGTGATAACTACAGAGCAGGAAAAGCCATTTGATGGCTTTCAGTGGAAAGCTGTTAAATGTTGCTAAAGACCTTCAATGTGTGATCCAGTTCAGTTATTCCTCTGTTAATTATATGTCAAAAGACCTAATAGAAAGATTTAGGTTGGAAGGGAATTCAGGAGGTCATGTGGTTCCATTTGCAGCTCAAAGCATGGATAATTTCAGCTTTGGATCACATTGCTCAGAGCTATGTCCAGACAGATTTCAACTTCTCTGAGCCCCTGTTCCAGTGTTGATCATCCTTATAGGGAATGAAGCTTCAGAACTCCCTCAAGATCAAGACTGACTCCTTGTTTTAGGGGACAAGTGTCTACTGGGGAAAAGGAAATTAGAGGTGGTGTTTGACACCTTACCTCTTCTGTATTAATATTCTGGTTATGGCAACTCCCCAGGAACTAACTGGTTAACTGTCTAAAAAGCTTTGCTATTTTTCAGCAAAGTATTGATTCATCTGTGCACTCTGTGTCCTCACTTTGTCCTCACGAGACAAAGGAAAGTTTCTGTGGTTTTAAACCAAAGTGGAAATAGTTGTGCATTGAATGGAGGTGGTGATGCCTGAATTCTTGTTTTCTTTTTCAGTATTGCTATTTCAGATTCCAGGAATTGTCATGCTAGCACCCCTCACAAACAGCTTAAAAATAGACCAGCAAAACAACTCTATTGCAGCAAGTATAAATTGATTTCTTCTGCAACACAAGCAGAAAGTTATTGTAGGGTCTGATAGTAGCATGTTCTAACCCGAGAAGAAGTATTAAAGCTTTGATAACCTGCTGTCTGAACTCACACTGGCAGCACATTACTCCTTATACAGCTCTGTGAAGTTTTTTTTTATGGGAAATTAAGTTGTAATTGCTTGTAATTTTCTAGTGTGCATAAGGGCTTAAATCAAGAGGAAAACATTGGAAGAAGTGGTATGTGAGTCATGGATCTCACCACAGGACTCACAGCCAGCAGTCTGTAGTCTCTGGTGAGAAGGGTGGCTGGGTGACTAAGGCACTGCCTGGATGTCAAGGGGATGTGGCTACTGGTCCTAACTATTTCTGTGACCTCGTGCATGTCATGTAATTTCCTATGGTAGCATCAAAAAAAACCCCCAACCTCAATTAACTCCTAATGGCCAGGACAGAGGGTAGAGAATAGAGGCATTAAAGGTTTTAAACTGCTCAGGTGCTGTGGTGATACCTGAGGGAAATTCATCAAGAGGAATAGTTCTACATTATGTTAGTGAATTGTGTAAGCTATACAAATTAAATGTATTACAGTGTCTCTGCTGGCTTCCTGTCACACATCCTCCAATAGTAAATTAAATCACACATTTAAAAAAACTAGGAAGAAAGCAAATGCTTTCAGCTTAACAATATAATAACTGGGATAATGTGCCGACACAGATCACTGCACTGCATTGTACACGTTCATATGCATATCATTTTACATATTGGCTGCACAAAATGTTGATCCAAAATTAGTTGGACAAGGGATATATAAAAAAACCCTCCTCCCATAGAGTTCAATTGTATAGTCATGAATTATTAAACCAAACTTTGTTGGAAGTGTAAATTAAAATCCTTCCGGCGTGTCTCTCCCTATACGGCAGTTTATATCTTAAAGCCCTGCAGACGGAGCTGTGCAGAGTTCACTGACAGTGCAGCAAATAATGAGGCCATACGTCGATGAAAGGAATTCTGTGGAAATATGCTGTTGGATATACAGCAAACATATTTGATCAAAGCCCAGCTGTCATATGAAGTGCATATTTTTAAACCATCACTGAACTGTATTAGCCTGAATTCTTTTGAGATCTACCAGATCAGGTTTTTAAACAGCTGGCAATGAACTAAGTAATACTGGCAGTTAATGAAACATCCTGTCAGGATTAGTACAATAGAAATAATTCAAAAAATAGTTAATTATGTTAAGAGGCCAACTATAACATGCAGTTGCCTGACCTTAATATTTGTAACATTCTAGTTTTCTCTGAGAGTCCCATAAGCAGCTTTTAGATACAACTGGGAAATCTGTGAGTGCCCACAAGCATTAAAGCAAAATTCCAAAGCAGTTGACAGTACATTCTGCTTATATCAAATAAATCTAGCTGCAATTTACAGAACAATGAAGTATTTGCTGTGAAATGAAATTAACATCATAAAGATATTTGTAAATGTAAATCTTTCTTCCTTCGTGTCTTTCAGTTTTGAGGAGGGTTTGTTTTAGGGGTTGGGTTTTAGTAGAGTTTGCTGAGTTATGATTGTATGGATGGTCTGGTTAGCTGTGAAGTGTTTCTGCCTGCACACAGAGTTGGCTGGCTAGTAGTGCTTCTGATGCGTGTATAGCTGAAGTGTGTAACATACACTTGTATAGTATCTAAATAATGGAGCCAGAAACCAGTAGAAGCTGGCTTAGGTATGACTTGCTTGGATTAAGGACAGAAGAGCCCTACCTACTTGCATCTATAGATATATCTGTGCAGACAGCTAGCTGGTTGTATGCTTTCAGAATATGTACTCTTATTTACCTTGCTGTGTCATGCCTAGGGATAAACCTGGATTTGATTTATGATAAACTTTACCAGAGTTCCACGCTGTCTTCCCATCAGGCTAGGCTTTTCACAGGCATGCAGAATACATGGTAGGGAAAGTCTCTTTCCAAGTAACTAATCTGTAAAATACTCCATAGCCAGTAGTTACTAGTTATCCCAGAAATACTAGTTAGCCCAAACCTCTGGTAGTTGAACTCTCACTGCTAGAGGACTCATGCCCTACCTTTGCAGATGTTGGAAGGTCCACTATGAAAGAAGGTACAGAGAACATTTTTTCCATAGCAAAACGTTGGCAAGAATTCCTGGAGGTGAAAAAGAGACTGTAATCCTTCTTTTGAGTTGGCCATTGTAGATATATGTTTCCTTCAGCATAAGAATGGTAGTTGCAGGGTCAGTGGTTTAGCTGGCTTAACAGTGCTCGTGGGGTTAATTCAGGACACATGCAATCTGTTAGTGTTTAAATGTTTGGGCAGGTCTCCCCTAAATGAGCATTTCTTTTCTCTGACAGCCATTTATGACACTTTTCTGGCTTTTTGGTATTTTCTCAAGAGCAGGCCAAGGCTGTTCCACAGGCAAAACCTCCTGCATGCATTCTCTCCCTGTATGCTTTATTCAGAGCTGAGCCAAGCCACCCCAAGTGCTTCAGGTGGTGACAGACATTTTAGAGGAAAATAGTCTGGCTCTCTTCGGAAACCTTCAGACGTCACGACACTCGACAGGAAGCGGTTTCCATCTAGTCTACCTTCTCATTAATGTCTCTAGGAATTTTCATCCTACTGCTTTTTTCTTTTCTTGGATACTAAAACCCGTCTTAGAATCACTTTTCAAAGCCTGAGAGGTTTTTTTTGGTCTCCTGGGGAAACATGCTGTACTTAAAATAATGTAACACTGAGGTTTGGCTTAGAGTTCCTTTTGATTCTTACATGTTGCCAAATCGTGCCATACACTGCTTTCCTCTTTGGCTTATGTTTTTAGCTGGATTTTTCTTTTTTTATAAATGATCAGGCATGTAGGGTGTTCTCATGTCATTCTAAATAAAGAGCCTATGGGAAGCTGTTATAACAGATGTAATATCTGGAGTCTTAGTTCCTTCCACCAAAGAAAAGGAAAAAAAAAATGGAAAAGAAAATCCATCTGATATGCATATGCATCTAAGTTTAGAGTGAAAGGCATGCAGCTATTTATGTGTAAAATCTTAAAATATATCATCTCACTGGTGGGACATTTTATTCATCTGAGTACCTCCTCTTTGCAATATCATTGTCAGATGACAAGTTGCTTTCCATCCCATTTTTTTGTTTTTTTGAAAATAGACATTGTGCTTGAGAAACAGGCTGTAGAATGTAAAAATGTAGGTCTGATTTTCCTTTTTTCAGGAGACACAATATACAAAGAATTCCAGTTAGACAATAGCATTTGTTTTATCATCAGTCTTGGATTTATGCATCATATGTCCAAAAGGTACAGATAAAACTTCTCAGAATCACTGTTTCTGGTGACATATAAGATGTCTTTGTGCATGGCTATCTATCTGTCACATTCTGATAGGATTACTTCTACATCTACGTGAAATCTTTGGTTGTAATCCTGACCCTACTGACACTGACCTGAAAAATATCCCACTGTCTTAGGAGGATAAAGTGCTCATTTCCTATGTCCATAATTTTAGGTGCCCGCTAGTAAATTTCATGGTCAGATAAGCTCTTTTTATCAGTGTGACACAGACCACTCTATAAAGGTTACCCATTCTTGCCAGTATTTATTTCCAGACTACCTGCCTTTTATAAATGCTTTCATCAGTAGACTAGCTTCTGAAAGATGCAGAAAACTATAAAAAATAAACAAAATAAGTGAGTTTCTTCCTTCTTCTTCTCATTTTTCAGTTCCTCAGCCACCATTTTTATGTTAGCTGGAGTTTATTTTAATGAACAAAAAATCCAATGTAATCCTCAAACATATTTTATATCCATTGGAGAGCTTTATTTATTATGAGATGGTTCACTGCAATAAAACCAGGCTTTTTGCTGACTATTTGTTCCTTCAGTTGCATCTTGTCCCTCAGTCCCTTCATTTTTCTTTGCTGTGTTTGGCTCCTCTCAAGTGGGAATCATAGCAGATACTTTTCTTGCCTTCCAAAGTGCTGGTGTTGAATGGATAAGGTATAAATCCTCAGTAAAGGTGGAGCCTGTAAAGCTTTGTAAAACTCATTACAAGCTTGATTATGCTTCATAATAATCTTTACTGTTCATCTGGGTATTTAGCAATAGAAGGGCCTGCTTTATGACAAAACCTTATCTAAACCAGATGCGCTAAAATCGATGATTTAAACAAAACAAAACAAATCACCTATTGTAGGTTCATGACATTTTTTTGGTTGTACCATTGTATTTTTATTCAGTAATTTTTACTAATGTTGGAAAATGATGCAGTACTGATCTGGAGTTTTGGTAAAAAGAAGTATTTTTCAGAATCCTGAAAGAGAACATTTGCAGCACTATAAACAGCACAAAAGCTACTTAATAAATGCGAGAATAGTGATGAATAATACTGTTTACCAGTTCTTGGATGGAGTTAGATTTAAACTGAGATTTCACAATGAAGAGAAAAGCCTCCTCTGCCAAATAATATATCAACAGACTGTCTATCTAAGAGGTACAAGAACACAGTTTCATTATACTGTGGTGAATGTCATCCTTGTTATTTAAGATGTAAGTTTAGAATGTTAAGTAAGTCTGGAGATGTAATTTTATTTTTAGTCTATTTTATTTTATGAGTTATTAATCTGATTCAATGTCCAGTTCATTATTACAGTATGGTATTGAACCACAGTAGACAATCATAGCAATTTTTCTTACATGTGATAATTTACAGGTGAGATATCTACAGGTAAATGCATTGGAAGTATCTATCTGTATATTTGTAGTTAAAGTAACATGCTTTGAATTTGTACACATGAATATAAAGTATGTGTACAGTATGAGTAAGGAGATAGTGTACCTTTTAACAAATTTGGATTGTTGGTGGGATACTTCTTGGTTTTACAGCTAATTAGCTTTGAATCTTTTAAAGCAATATGTTTGTCTAACAGACCACTCATGCCATTTGGTAGATTTTAACAAGGCCATCTTCTGTTTTCTTCTAATTCCATGGAAAAATAAACTCCTAGTATCTCAGATAGGGATAGAGGAGGAGAAGAAAGAAAACCTCAGCATCAGAGATAAGGGTTTGCATACTGAGCATAAATGGCGTAAGTAACTTATTCAGTTTACCCATAAGTCCATAGAAGACTCAGTGACGTTTTGCTATTCTTCAACATTTTTAATAAATATGGGCCAATGCAAAGGTTGCTCTAGGTTTTCAGTAGTTGCAATTTCATAGACTGGTATTAGATTCAATATAACTGAGCCGTACCATTTGTTTCATCACTTGTTCTGTATTTGCTGCAGGCTGTTCTCATTGTCCTCTTTATTGGAGTACAAACGTCTGAATTTTAACATGGCCTTGGGAAAATACTGCTAAATTGTCCTCCGATTCTGTGTAGGTCTTTGTTACAGAACTAAACTGAGAGTCATATGAACTACTATTAAAAAAGTGTTTGTTGCAGATGGGTCACAGTCCTTCCACCTCTGGACTACATGACGCCAGGAGAAGTCAGAAACCTACACAGTATCTGTGAATGTGAGATTTAGCATTTAGATAGGTTTGAGCCATCCCCACAGAGCTCCCTAATGTCTGTGTGTTTGAGAAGGCTGAAGAGCTTTGTTTATTGCAACAAAGGGCCTGGAATAAATTATGTTTAGTAAATTGGCTCCAGGTTTTCCTTTTCAGACAGTAGCTTCTGAGCAGTCTGTTTTATAGACTCCACCGAATCTGACCAACTGCAGGGAGGTGACACCTCATTTCAGGGACGTGACATCACACATGTGCCAGTTACATCCAGTTTCCTCTTTTTGGCAAGATGGCAGGACACCAGCAGGTCAACATTTTTTCTTTTGGCAGTGTTAACCTACAGCCAGTTACAAATTTATGAGTCCCACAGGGAGGTCCTAGCAGGATGGAGCCAGGCTCCTCGGCCTCTCTTCAGCATCGCACCTCCCTTCCCTGTGTGGGACAAATAAAAGCTCCTTTATTCCACTGGAAATAGCCCTATTTCAGCGAGGTGTATGCATAGCTTCCTTCCCCCATCAGTCTTACAGGTGATAATTAACACAGTGCAGATACGTCCAGGCTGAAGTAAAGGTGAGAAAGCAGCTCTAGCCTTACCATTTTTCTTTTCAAAATCTTTTTCCTCATTTATCTTGGGTCTGTTCATGATGAGGAAGTTTTAGAGCATGTTGGTGCTCAGCAGAAGTATCAGAAAATTAAAGGAAACAATATTTTTTCCCCCTCTGAGAAAACTCTTCTTCTGAGGGGAAGAAAGACGGTGGGAGTTAGATTTGCTTTTACATTTTATTTTTTATTTCTGTTCATATGTCCCATCACTTGTGAGCAGTGTGATTATGGCTCTTTTCAGCACAGTACACTGATTGACATTGCAAGTGTTTAAAGACAGGAAGACTATTTCCTAAAGATTAATGGCCAGTTAGTTGGTCTGAAGTTCATTAACCTGAGCTAGTCATTAGACTGCTGGAAGGACTCTGTGTAGAAGTTGGAATTGTATTAAGAGATCATCACAAACTAGAAATATATGTGACAATCTGGCCACATTGCAGTGAATCTAGGACAAGACAGTGTTGGCTCGAGCTCATGGAGCAGCTGCTTCCAGTGTAAACTAACTGCCTTGTATCAGGAATTAAAGCAAATGTTTTTTCACAGACATTATTCAAATAAAGAAAAAGAAAAAAAAATAGAGATTTTCACTAACAAAAGAACCCTACATGAAAAAACAAGGTTGTGAATTATTGCCAAAGGGCCAGGTTTGGTGCTGGTCCTCAGACAATCAAGTAGCAGTGTGTTCAGGCAACTTCTTTTTTTTTCATAAGTGGCAAATTTAGTCCTGATTCTTCACTGTACTTTGCTTTGAGGAAATAAGCCCCAGATCATCTGATGAGATCCCTATTGGCTGAGGCCCAGACCCTCAAGCCATGACTTCTCAGCATATTTGCAGTGAGACTGACTCGCTCTTAATTGCTTCTTTTTGAAGTATGGTTTGTCTCTATGATCCCTCTGAAGATGAACAGGGCTGATGTCTCTTGTCTTAATATAGTCCTCCTCCTCCCTCCCCTTCTTGTCTCCTTCCCCCCAAAATAGATTTCTGCAAGGTGATGTAACCTTGTGATAATCTAGTCAACAACAGTCCTTTGTAGTCCAATCACAAATAGATGTACTGGCATGGAAGAAGTAAGGCCTTCTCTTAAGATCCTATACTGGAATAAAGGGAAAGGAAGGGAAAGATGAACAAGAGACATTTCTTGTTTGTTTTGTTTTCTTTTCATGTCATCTCATGAATATGTAATGGCACTTGGCCAAAAGTAGTGCACTCAGATACTGCATGTGAGTATTGAGGAGGGGATTGGGAAGAAAGCAGCTCAGTGTTCTGTGACAGGAAGGATGCTTTGGGCGTTTTATAAATCATTTCCCTCTCTCTTTCCCTGTCACACCCTTCCTGCATTCTCCCTTGTTTTTTGCTATTGGCAGATCTGGAGGCTCAGAAAGCCCCAGCTTCATCTGAGAGAAGTTTCCTCTGGCAGAGAGAACTGAAAGGGTCCACTTTCCAGTCCCTTCATGCCAGGAAGGATGTACTGCCTGCATCCTAAGGTGCTAAAATGATTCTGGATGCCTCCACATCTCACAGAGGTTCTCTGGCACCAGTGCTGTGGAGAGCTAAAGTGCTGGAGCAGTGGAGAGGCTCAGAGGACATGAGCTGTGCTGCCATGAGCCTTTCCCTTGGTGTCCTGCAAGTGCTTGCTGATGGGGGCACTAGGATTACTTTTTTAAGCAGGCAGGTTTATAACTTTTCAGAAGAGAATTTTCTTGAGAAGTCATGAGCTATTAATCTTGCTACTAACCATAACATTGCCTTACTCCTTAATTTACAGCATTACTCAAATAGTGACATTTGCCATTTCACTATCTCCTTTTGCCTGTGGTATCGTGCACTTGCAGGGGGAGGGATCTGGTCTCACAAATGTTTTCATATTCTGATCTCTGTGATTTATTAACCACCAAATTTTGCCTTCAGAACCCAGAATGCCACTTCAGATAATTTCATATGCAAAAGTGGAGTTATTGTGCAAGAGAGATCCTTTATAAGTGGGTGCAAACAGGACACCAGGAGAAGTAATGATACTTTCTGTTCAGCTACTGGGCTGGCAGTGTGACCTTGAGAAAGCAGGTACACTGTAGTTTTATGATGCTGGTTTTGCATAGGAAAAATGACAGTGGTGATTGCTTCCATTTGTAAAACACTTTAAGATTTATAGAATATGAATGACTTAAGTGAAAAGTGCTGCAAAGCTGGTGCAGTTGCACACTGTGCTATGAAAGTCCGGTATCAGCCTATTGACCTCAGCAGGAATAACTCACTGAAGTTTACAGGAGAATTTTGGTGGGTGAATTGAGACAGCTTTTTACTGAAAATATACTAAAAGCACCTTTAAATCCATCAGCCACATTGACTTTTTCCTCTACTAAAACAAAACACAATGGCTTGCTCCATCAAATTTTCTTAGTTTATTTATGAAAGTTTATGATGGGTATGTACTCACTGTTAACTAAGCTTGTATACCCATGATATCTGAGATATTACAGTTTATTCTAGTCACACCATGAACATACTGTATCTGTTCTACTGAGATAGAGTTATAAAACATCAAGATATTCAGTGAAGCAGAAGGAATTTATGAGTTGCATCGTCACTTTCGAATGGCAAATGCTCTTTTTACAGATACTGCATTAACATAATTCATGCTTAAGTTTATCTATGCTAGACACTACTGTTTGAGAATTTTACATATTTTTCCAACCTCAAAGTGTGTAAGTTTAGTTTTAAAGAAACAGATTTACTGCATTTTGATTTTTACTAAAGGAAAAAACACTTTTTGTAGCAAGCATGTTAAATGAGCTACTCTTTAAAGACAGATCTGGCTTGCTTTCAGATTTATTATTTATATAATAATAAAAAAAAAATTCTACAGATGTTTTCTTTTTGCTTCCAGATTAAATTTGGATTGTTTGAAAAGTGGGGAGATATTTCACCACAGTGCAAAAGAAGATACAGAAGAGAGCAGAATGAGAGCTTCCCAAGTGCCACATGCCTGCAGCCTGTTATCTTTAGTGATGCTGTTCCTTCCAGTCACTGGAACGTCAAAACAAAATATCCCAAGACTTAAGCTTTCCTATAAAGGTAAACTTTTCTGCAGTTTTTCTGATTTTACCACTTTGTTTGGATGTGATGTTGCCAGCAGTTCATTTGTGTTATTAATCAGGAAAACAAAACACAGTTGTTCCTATAGTTCCCAGAAACATGTGACAGAAGCCTTAAAGACGGATGAGTTCTGCCTAGGGATAGCATTAAATTCTCTTTTTTTGGGGGGCAGGGGTACATGTCTGTGAAATATAACTGGGTTTTTAAATTGTTAGTTTGTTTCTAGAGGATATTAATGTACCACGCATAAATTTGAGGGGAGTCATTGCCTAAAGATAGGCTTCTAGTGCTACTTGAAATGCCATGAGGCCCACTGGAGACATTCCCATGTGGCTGGTGGACATGGACATGGGGGACATGCATTGAATGTACAGTACACCTTCACAGTTTTTACAAGGCTCAGAAGTATATCACTTTGATATTGTCTTCATTAGCTGAAGCAAATGTTCTGCAGTGAGCTATTTCATTTACATCAGCACCCTGCTCTTGTGGGAGCTAATTCCACTCTGTTTTTCAAACTTAGGAGGTCTACCGATGCACTACAGAATTACACACAGGATGGTGTGATGAGACAGGAGGCTGTAAAGCCTTCATCAGTGGTTATGATATGTTTATCATAAGTTTAACACACAGAGGAATTTATTGAGTAAGCACAATGACATACTATTTATTTACAAGCTTCTCTTCTGCTAGCTTTGTATGCCACTGGGTATGGTTATTCCCTTGTGTATATATGTGTTTGAATGTGTTTGTGTGAGAGAGACAGAGGAAGAGAGATCAAGGGATCTTGACAACATTTTTATAAATTCAGGAAACAGTTGCACTCACTTAAGCCAATGAACACAGAAACTGAAAGAACTGACATGAGTTGAGCAGTAAAAACACCCTAATATATAGCCAGACTTCTCACAGCTAGGCCTTTTGAGAGAATTCCCAATAGCAGCATATGCTGTATGGTGATGACACTTATTGTGGATTTGACACTCACAATTAGTGAATTCCTCTAGACTTCAAAAGCAGGTAGCTTTTGGCAAAATCCTGATGGATGAATTTGACAGGTAAGGAGGGGAAGAGAGAAAAATTATGGAGGTCAACACAGGAAAAAAAAAAAATCACTGAAATCTTAGTTTAAATAGTGGCAGAGACCTGCTGGGAGTGGTTGGGAAAATGCCTGAGCTCGTTTAAAAAGACAATGAGTGGATGATTGATATTTAGGCCCTGACCCAAACTTTTATTAGCAACTTTATAAACCTTTCAGTTTGGCTTGAGGGTTACAGTTTCCTATCCAAACTTATCCACCTACAACCCTGTAGGGGGTAAAAATAACAACAGGAGATACAAAATGGCACATAAATCTTAATTTGGAGAGCTGTGAGGGAACTTGAAAGCCAAATGAAAGAGAATTATCAGAATTTATTGTGCATCCTCTTTCTATTTTTTTTTTTTTTGGAGGGGGGTGGGGTTGGGGAGTGAATATTTTTCTTTTCCCCCAGGGAACAAGAAAAAAGTTAATGTTTCTTGTCACACTTTGCGTTGTAGATGGTGCAGGTACTGCTTGTCCTAATTAAATCATACTTTTGTTGTTGAAAACAGCATAGTAGATGTCTTGACTCTTTAATATAATTGTCAGAATTAAACTTACCTTTCCCCCCACCCCTCAAGTGTTCCAGTCAAAATAATTCCAAGTGTTCTGAGGAGGAGATGTAGTAGAAATGAACTGTCTTGCCAGTTCTCATAAAATTGTTATAGTCATGTCATTGACAAGTCCTGGCATCTCCATTTGTTGGAATTAAGACTTGAAATATCATGAGGAGGACAATATGAGACCCTTTTCCTTCTTTATGGAAAACTGACCAAACCTGCCCACATCAGGAGGCTCTGAAAGCTCTGGTCACACATGTGTGTTCATCTAGTTGCTACAGACCTTGTCTTTCAATGGAAGGTTTCATCCCTATCCAAGTGCAGTAAGTTTATGGGATGGCATAGCTCCATCTTTCCAGAATGGCTGAGCATTTTCTTGGGCAGGAGAGCTGGAAGTGAGCAGGATTTTCCCATGAAGTTACTTCATCTCACAGCTGCAGCCCAGCAAACCTTAGCTGAGGTCTAGGAAGCTGCTTTTTCCCATGCCCTGACAGTAAGGAGAAGGAAGGGAACGTCAAGTGGCAAATGCTGAGGATGAAGTATAGAGGAGAAGAAGAGGGAACCATGTTAAAGGAACCCAGAAAAGGAGAAACATGAGAGAGAAAAAAAGAAATCAGTGGTGCACAGAGAAAGAGGGAGAAGGCGCAGAGTTGGGTAGCATGGCAGTTACAGGTTTTCGTCTTCTATAAAAATCTTAAGAGGCAGAAATCTAGGAAACCTTTCTAGGTGCTTGAAATGTTAAGATACAAATATTACAGTGAATGATGTGGGTATCAACATGATGTTATATGATGGCTAAACTCACTTGGTTTGCATACAGGTCAATTAAAATATCTCAAAATACAGAGGCAAAGTCCTGTATACTCCTCCTATGTTAATAAAATACACTATGATCTTTAATTACAAACCTTATCCTATACTCCTACATTTTCCCTGATTCATTAACTGAATAATTCTTTAATATTTCTTTTATGTTCTTCTCTTAGTCTTCAGCTCTTTTGGGGTGCTTTCACTACATAGACCTTAATTAATCCATATCTATTAGATACTTTTACAGGATTATGAAATGTTTTATTATGTTACAGCTTCAATATTAGAAGGTGGTAAATAAACTCTCTAGCAGATTGCCATCTTCAGAAAACTAGGGCCTGATTTTTTAATAACATTTCATATATTGTCTTTTTAAAATATTACATTCAATCTCATAGTAATAGTGTGTATTTACCATTAATTCTCATGGCTGGAGATACCCTATTACCATCATCCAAACTGCAGAACTCTGCAAGCATAGGAGGGACATCCACCTTCCTTAATCTTACTGTCTGCTACCTCTTTTAACATCCCCATTCCCATCTCTACAGCAAATGCAGAAAGTTTTCATATACCACTCTCATTCAGTACTGTCATTTACAGGATGGAATCAGCTCTGTTACTAAGGAAGGGCTTGTGTCATAGTTCATACATAGAAATGTGTTTAATTCATATTTTGTAGACAGTCTTGTTTCTGTCCATCTTCTGGGTAGTAGTCTTTGCTATTTTATTGCTAGATACTTTTATACAGATTTTTTTGTGTGTGTTTCTAAGGATTACTTTATAGGGAGAGACAAAGAATAACCAGACCAGAAGGTTGATTGCCTTCAAAAACAAAATTAAAAATTTCCATCTCTTTCAGTTTGTGGTCTTGATAAAATTGTCCAGTAGAAATGTAGACTGCTTATTGGAAATTTAAGCCTATTAATTTGTTTTATTTTGTTGCTTTTAATGGACATCTTAGAGGTAGTCTGTGAATTCAAAGAATCATGGAATCATTTTGGTTGGAAAAAACCCCCAATGATCATTAAGTCCAACAATAAAACTAAGACTGCCAAGTTCACCAGTAAACCATGTTCCTAAGTGCCATATCTACACATCTTCTAAATATCTCCAGGGATGGTGACTTCACCACTTCCACAGGCAGCTTGTTCCAACACTTGACAACCCTTTCAGTGAAGGAATTTTTCATAATATCCAACCTAAACCTCCTCTGGTGCAACACGAGACCTTTTCCTTTTGTCCTATCACTCATTACTTGTGAAAAGAGACTGACCACCACTATGCTACAACCTTTTTTCAGGTAGTTGTAGAGAGTGATAAGGTCTCCCACAAACCTCCTTTCTTCCAGACTAAACAACTCTTACTTCCCTCAGCTTCTCCTCATGAGACTGCATTTATAACTCATAAGAATGGATTTATACTACAGAAGTGTTCATCTTGCTTGCTTGGCTAGAAGGTGTGCCCCAGCCCATATGTGGAGATTGTTACCAGTGACATATCCACATCACCACCCACAAATATACATCATTGCCATGCAGGAACGTGGCCATGCCACCCAAACCAGGCATGCTTGCTGTGACCAGTGCTGATTTGGTCAGAGGACCAGGATCCTGCCTTGTGACACAGCACACAGGAAAAGGCGAGAATGAAGGCGAACTTCGGCTTTTAAAATAAGATTTACTTAACACTGCTAAAAAAAAAAAACTATGCCAGAAATTTAAATCTAATAAAGAAGAACATTATTCTCAGATGATTATTTTGTTCTTCACATTGAATGAATTCAGATGCATTCCTACTCCCACTAAAGTCATGGCAAGAGTTTTGCCACTGAAGTAAATTGAAGCAGGGTTGAATTTCTGCCGTTTCTTGTATTGTATTTGTCTTAAATAAGTGAACTAAAGACATGCAATTCTGGATGCAATTGAAGGATGACAATTCTAAATCATCAGTTTCACATGGAAATTAGCCATGTCTAAGAACTGTTTAGCTTCCTGTAGTGTTTTGTATACATTGTTTTCTTCCCTCTAAAAGTGATCCATTCTTACACTGTGTGAAAAAGAAAGCAGAGGATAACATTTTAGTGCCAGGAATTCTTTTGAAAACTTGACTGGATTAGTACATTTCCTTAATGTTCTAAAAATGATCCTTTGAACATGCTATTTCACAATATCAAGCATCCTGTTTTCTAAAAAAATTTTACTTTAAACTTGTTTCATTTTATAACTGATGAGATGGGTAACTGTTGCATCAGAGCAGATTGTTCTATTTCTGTAAAGCTGGCTTATTTACATGGCATGCATCATTTAATTATGCATATAAAATACAGTTATTGTTGTATAGCTCCATGAGGCTCATTTAAACTGTCTGTGCCATTGCAGTAATCCCAGTACCACAATGGGGATGTTGACCAGTTATGAACGTTTGGAACATCGTAGAATAGTGATGTACAAAAAAACCTAGCAATGAGCCTGCATTCCTGCATCTGTGCTTGCTCTACAGGAAGAGGAATAAAAATTAGTAAAAACATGCTTTTGTGGTAATAGCAGCAGCTGTAATTCTGTGATGAGCAAGTGCTGCTTTTCTTGAATTCCTATGTTTGTTGTTTACTACATTTGTGATGATTTGTGATTTCTCTGAAAAATATGTCTCAGATTCCTTTGTAGAGTAACATTAAATGTTTATGTCAGAGTTAAGATCCTAGTTATTGAGTAGATTTTGCCTGGTTTTTGTCAAAAATGCTTTCTGGAGGCAGTGAGCATTGACACTTAAAATGTACCATAGGTTGAAGATGGATGTGCATTGATGTCCATGTGAGGAAAGACTCTTGTGTATACTGTAGACAAAGTAAAAACTTGAAGGAGTTTATTATGTTTTAGTAACGGGAAAAACAGTAAGTTTCTTGCAGACATTTTTTTCTGTTTTTAACCTAGTGAACTTGGAGGTCAGATCCAAATATATGTTGCATTTTCTGTCATATAATTATCATATATATAATGTCCTGGAGAGCAGCCTCCAGTCAGTGACATCAACAGTTTACATAGCAGTTGAACTAAGAATAACCTTAGAGAACTGACCCATATCAACCTCTTAACAGCGTAAACAGCCTGCACTTACAACAGTTTTCTTTTTTCATGATCATAAAAAGACCTCAATCAGATAAAAAAGGAATTGTGTTCACAAAACACCAAACTATACTGCTGACTGTTAATTTGATTAAATCTCAGAAGCTGAGAGAAAAAAAAAATCACAACAAAACAAAACAGTAAGACTTTGGGAAGAATGAGTTGTCCCTGGTGAAAAGGAGGATGGGAAACACTGAAAACTGCTTGCCGGAAGAGGAATGTTGGAAAGATATATGATTAGTGGCATCATCTTCCAAGAGTGTACTTTCAGAAATATTTGTCTAATTGCACTTGTGCTAAAGACATTTGTAAAGCAAACCTAATCCTGAGTAGCCTCAAAGATCCTAGTGTTGTTCTCTTTCTGTAAGCTAATTTGAGGGCATGATCCTCTTGACGTCAGCCTATATCTAGTGGTGGACATCTGTGGTTGCAGCGCAGGTCCTCGAGTCACATCCTTTTTCCCTTCCCTCCCTCCCCATTTCTGCTGTTCCATTTATAGATGAGTTCCTCAAAGACAGGCTGAGGGGTGCAGGGGAGGTCTGTTTTTAGCCAAAGTTCTTTGGAGATAAATATACAAAGAAACAGCATAAAGAAACACAGAGGCAAAATTTCCTTTATCACATTAGAGCATTATCAGAGAAGTTAGAGGGATTGGCTGGCTGTGGTTAAGAGAGGCACTGAGACAAGAATGGGAGTGACAAAGGTACCTTTTCCCACTAATTCAAGAAAACAGGCATTCTTCTATGAGATCCAAATCCTGGCTGTCCCAGAGAAGTGTGCTATGTTGCAACACAGAGTTCAAAGACACAGAAGTCACTGAAGACATTGAAATTTTATGTTCGACTTACCTGGCAACTTTGGGAATACTGTGCAAATCTCTCTTCATTATCCATGCACCCCGGATTTCTTTGAAAAACTTTTCTTACTGAATATTTGAGACAACAGGTGTCTGTAGGGCACATACCTGTGCCCCAAAATAGATAAATAAATGTAAATATTATAAATAAAAAATATCACACACCCCCTCCAGTATCAAAAAATAGCTTATACCTATATACTAATGATTGACAGGAGGTAATATGATGGTGTACATGATTACTTTGTTCAGACACACATCTCTGATGTGTCCTGCAATTTTTAGTTAGTATGGACCTATTGCAACATTACCTAAGTCTACGAGGCATATATTGGGTGCACCTGCACATCTGCACGTGGGTCTCTGAATCTGACAGAGCTTGCTAGGCACAACTCCAATACATACAGCTAACATAAGGGAATGAATGGAATGACCTCTAATTTTAATGAACTTAACTCCTGTCAATATCAAAAAGTATAACTGATAATTATATATTGCTTTGCCATATGTATTGGCAAACCCAAGACACCATAGGAGAACTCTATCTTAGTCCAAGCTGTTATAATGTGAATTGGTTTTATTTTCATTGCTGGAAGAAGTCCTTTGCTATTGCTAGTGCAAAACTGTTTTGAAAACCTACCTTCACATTAGCCAGTTGAGTTACCTTGCTACACTCTCTTGATTTTAATCAAATAAATATCTGGAAAACCAGAAAAAGAAAAAAAATTTGAAGTTTCCTGAGAACTGTCATCCTCTACATTTAAACTACATTTTCTTTGAGAATGTCCGTCTTGTGCAGTTACTCCAGATAATGACTGAGTTAAAACAGTGCTTCCCTACAGTAACTACAATTTAGAGCTGGGCTATTAATTTTGCCTTGTGAGCTCAACCAGCACTCATGGTGATAGAAACAGTTAAAACATTAATGGTCCCACAGTCATTATAAAAGTTCTTGTTCCTCATTCAGAGCATGGAAAGAAAGATTATCTCACCCATGTCAGAGAGGGAACCCCTCTGCAGGGACAGGAACAAGCAGCTATGTGTGGGGAGAGTAAGCAGGAACCTCCTAAAGCAGGTTTGCTGCCAACAGCGGAAATATCTGTTCCACTGGCAGGTAAATATGCTCACAGAGGTCTCTGCCCTCCTCCTCCTTTCCTGTGCAGGCACTCCTCCCACCACAGCCCCTTCAGCTCTGTCAAACACTGCCTTTGCTCCCTGGGTAGCAAGTCAGGCTGGTGAGCTGCTTATTGCTTCCCAGTCCTGGTTTCATCTATTGTATCTGCTCTGCCTCCTTGTCCATCTGGATAAGTCTTGGTTGAGTCAAGAAACCGGAAGAGGTTTTTGAAGCCAGTTGTGAGGAAATTTCTTTGTCCTCTGGGGGACTGTGAGAAGGGCATTGAATGACCATCAGCACTTAAGAAATCTTACAGGCTCTCTCAGATGCTGGTTTCATGGCAGCTGAGCCAACACAACAGCATACTACTTCTGGAAGAAGGACATTGCCCTCATTGCTCCCTTGTCCCCAAACACACATATCAGCTTCTTTCCTCCCCCATCTGCTCCCATATGCATGGACTTTCCCTTTCTCTTGCTTCAGCTCCAGCTCTCATCAGCCTCTTTGGCAAGGACATATGCTATTTGTAGTTAGGACTTTATCTCTGTATCTTATTTAGCTTTTATGTTCTAACCATACAGCTTGTGTGGGCTCTGGTCCAATGTTTAGAGCCGAAGAGTGATCCTCATGGATTCTTGCTATACACCCAGGGCTAGATCCTCAGCTGATAAAATTATTGCAGGTCCCAGTGGTTAAACTGAGGGTCTGGCTCTGAGTCTTGGAGTGAGTGCAAGTGGGGTGTGTATCTGTGGATCATGCAGAGGGTGGGGAAGGGTGGAACACACAGCAATGAACCGCTTCCATAAAAATCTGTGTTGCTGACAGACACTGGTTATAACTTGTGTGTAGTATATGATCACAGTAGTATGGAAATTGCAAACAGAGTTCAATAACAGGAATGACAGGCAACAACTCTGGATTTTTCTCTCTGGGAGCTGATCTTTTAAGTCTTGAAAATAGAGGCACTAATGAAGCAACTGAGCAAGTAAATCTTTTCAGCATTAACTCTCCTTTGCACTTGCACTGTCAGCTTCTTCAGGAATAGCTCATTCTGCTCTATATATCTCCTAAGCCTGCTAGTACTAATATTAATATGTTTTCCAGGCCCATGCCATCTGACACTGTTATCACAACAGAGTTGTTCATGCTACTGCAGTTCAAAGTCTCTCATCTTTTAGCATGAAAGCCTTGTCTGCTGTTATGAACATTAATTAGGAAGCTGGCAAATACATTTGAACCTGGTGAAAAGAATAGGGGATTTTGCTCAAAGTGTGAAACAGAGTCCACTTATCTCACTTTCTGACGCTGGAATTTCATTGACAGAACAAAAACTAAGAATTTGAAAATGAGTCATGTTCTGTACAGCTGAATGAGAATGAGTGGACAAAACAGCACAACCTGCTGTTGTTTTACCAGCACACAGATATATCTGGGCTATAAGAGGTAGCACTGTCTGTCCTCAGGCTTCTGGAGCATCTCCAGAGAATATCATATGCTCTGAAGAGGTAGTTATTTGAAAATCACAGGTACAGGTGTCTGAAAATAGCCCAATTTTCATTGCTCTGAAGAAAGTAAGGTCTGAAATGAAAGGTTAGGATTATTTTGAATACAAGTAATGACAGTAATTTGTTTTGAAAGGAGGGATAGCACTGCATATAATTTTATGAACTATAGTTGGACAACAGAAGAGCCATGTGCCTTAAATTGCTAAATATGGTCACCAGGATGCATTTTTAACACCTGGACATACTTGCAAAGTGCAATACATCTTTTCATCCAAGCAGGAAAGAATGAGTCCATGGCTGCAGAGTGGAGTGTGCTCATTCATGCAAGTTGATGCAAGTCCCAGATCCCTGAGGTAGTTTTCATGCTAGACTTCTACTAGGCACGATCTGTTGTCAGTGTGTTTTGTTTGTGTTGCCTGTTCTTCAGAGAATGGACTAATCCCCAAGCTTCATTGCTCATGCCTACAGCCTTTGTAAGTGATTATGAAAGTAAAGGTAGCTAGAAGATTCATGAGATGAGATGGTGAACTAGTTGGTCAAGACCTTTGACTTCAACATCAATCTAAAGTTTTAGTCTGCTAGCTATAAGGAAGATGTCTTATGTTCTTAGAGAGTACTATCCACATACCATTGGGATGCTTTGAAGGGAATTTAAATAAGACTCAAGTGGAAGAAAGTAGATTTCAGTCAAATGACACAGATTATTTACCCATTATACAGGATGAGGATCTGTGAGAGCAGAAAGATAAGTTTGGTCCTGACAATTGAAATTGAGGAAATAGAGGTGATGAGTCCGTTGTTTGCATGTTCTGCATTTCATTTAGAGAGGAGATTTGGTCCATCAATGTGCAAGGCATTCCTAATAGACAGGTATGTGTGATGAGATGCCAACAATTATCTGCACATTATCAAAGTTCATGTGCTTGCCAATACTTTATAGTGAATTACATTTGCATATTCTTTAAATATCTACAGTATCACTTAAAAAAAAAAAAAAAAGGTGATTTAGTTTTGCCCTGGAAACAATGAGTTTGCTTATTTTGGCAGTTTTGCAAGAAAGATAAACTAGTTAAGAAAAGGGAACCTGTGCAGATCTGCAGTCTTAGTTCTTCTTCAGAAAAACAAATGATTCACTCAGATACATTTTCAGTTGTGCTGTCTAAAGACAATTATTTAGTTTGGCTCTGTGAAGTTTGTGATTTGACCCTTTACATTTTTTCATTAATAACATAAAGTCACAAAGCAGCTTTTAATCATCTGCAATAATAACACTTTACAAGTTATTTGTGCAGCTGTTTCATTAGTCAAATTTATTTGCAGTTAAAATGCAACTAAAATAAATTTCCATAAACATAGGCAAGAATTGTTTAGCTCATGCATTAACTGAGTGTATTTTTGGTAGTAAGCACCTACCTATTTAATTTTACAGTATTACCATTTTTGCAGATTTAAAACCCACAGAGCCAGACAAAGACAGCACTGTAGATTGATTATAAGCCCTGACCCTGAATAGGTGAACTAAATAATCTGCAGTAGTCTCAGTTCTGATCTTGCAGGAACACCTTTCAAGTGAGCTTTACTAATATGGAAGAGAATCAGGTCCCACAGCATAAATTATATTTTTTCTTCTTTATGGGTGCAGTAGCCATTGCAAAATTTCTCTGATGATAAGATGATCTGACCTTTCCCAATGAAAGGTGTAAAACATGTCTTTACAGCACTGCACAGAGAGCTAAACAAAATATAACTTGCATTTTGAAATAAGAAGTAGACATTGATAGGAACTATTCTGTTTGCCTTCATAAAATACATCTGGGGTCAACTGGAACTTTTAAACTTAGAATACTGTAGGATTTCAGTAAATTTGTGTATTCATGCTATATTGACATTTCTTTATCCCAGAAATTTATTTGAGGATTCACAGAATACCTATGTAAATTGTCACAGGTATTTTCCAGAACATGAAAGGACTTGCTCCTACCTAGGGAAAATGATGTGACATAAGTTTTTTACTGTATATGAAAATTACAGAATTCAGAGTCCTTCAAAGGTGTCATTTGGTGAAGCTGCTCTGAAACTGGTTGAGGAGTTCCCTTTCTGACAGTTTAGGCATGGCCTATCATTACAAAAATGCCTGTGTCTGGCCACAAAAGCAACTCTGAGTCTCAACCAAACAGTTCCAGATTGCTGCATGCTTATACCATACAGGAGTCAAGGAATGGCAGCCACATGGTCACTACCTATGTGACTTCAGGCTAAGAAGTCCAAATAAGCTATATGAATGTAAATACAGATTATCAGTACAGAATGACTTTTTTTTTCAGTTGAAGCCTTTATGCCATGGCTCTACTGCTGGAGATTATTTAAGTAAGCAATGACTATGCTGTTGTGAGCCAAGTCTGCTGAGGTACTATTCTAAATGAATAAAACCCAGTCACTATTCCAGCTTCTACCACTCAGCAGTGAGATATTAAACCAGAAAGAGAATTTGCTGAATGTTTATTTAATTGCCAGACTAGAAAAAAGTATTTAATTTTCAGTAAAACAGAAAATGCACAGTATAAACTGAGTGCTGAGTGATAAACATGTCCTTGTGAAAGATCATCTGTGTAACCAACTTTGTTTCTGTGCATTGTGAAAATGCTCATTTTATATTAGCCTGACTACAGAGAAATAGTGATTCAAGTCAACAGCTTTCTCTAAGCTTGAAAACAATTGACGAATGTGACTTTCATAGTAAATTTTTCCCATGTAATATCCTTAATGTTATTAAATATATTTCATTGTAAAGGGTAATTTCAACCCATAAGATTGGATTGTTTTGTTTTTATGGAGTGAGAACAATGATTATTTTGGCTGTAATTTTATCCATTGTCTGTTAATATTTACTTGAAAAATTTTATTAGGTCATGTTTCAGTTTTAATCTTATCAGTGGCCATGTTCATAATCTTACTTCCAAGCCCTTTTCAGTAGTTATTTACTAACTGACCAAACCTGTTTCTTCACCACTTTGCAGCTTGTGTTGTCATTTGCGTCAGTAAGAAATCAGTGTGAAATGTTGTCCTTTCAATCTGGAACATTTTACAGATATTTTCATTATGTTGCTATGAAACAAATGACTGTAGAAGGCACCAGGCAGGACTCAGTCACATTTGGGTGTTTCAGTCATGAGACAACTTTTTCCTCCCCATTTTGGCTGTCCTAGGTGGTTCTTTACTGAGAAATGTGTTAAGCTCTAGATAACAAAAGTCCTTTTAGAATGGCCACTACAGAGATCAATCCTTCCAAATAAGAAAGAAATGGGAAGTGGGGAAGAGTTTCAGTCATCTCCTTCCAGGTATGTGGAGAATCAGGTCTATGTATTTTGGCAAGTGACACACTTAGAAAAAGCCCATGGATTTGCATGCCTCTAAGCAATGAAAGTGCTTTAGAGCATTTGCACAAATGCTCTAATGTATCATTTATCCTTACTTGGATCAAATTCCTATGGCTGGAGATGAGAAGGAATTTTCCCTCATATTCTGCATCTTAGTCATCCATGTCCCACAGGCGAGCACAGTGGTATGACTGGAAGCTTGTCATCGGAAGAGATTTAAAAGTAACAGAGGATTGCTGTAATATGGATTGCTGAAATACAGCAGCCTGTGAAATTCTTCTGTTTATTCATGTTAATGCCTGTGAATGACTAATTACTAGATATTATGATCCTGTATTTCTTCTCTTCCCTCTGTCCTGTCTACTAACTGGGACACAGAACTGTTAAATAGGGATTTAATCCACACTACAGAAATTATAAGCATTTATTATTATATACAGTGAATTAGATAACCTAGTAATGCAGCCAGCTTACATCATGGGTGTAGAAGAGAAAGACAATTACTCAGAAATTGTGTGCTCGAGCAATATTCAGCTGATGAACAGTATCTTAGAGATCAACTGAGAAGAATTTGAGGATCCCAATGGAGCTAAAACCTGCTGTGCAATGATCAGCAGAGAACCCTTTCCCAGTTACCAGCTCCAGCGTATCCACAATCAAGAAGAGTTACAGAGAAAATCAGGGAGGAGACTTGTACAGAGTATGATGTCTAATGAAGGCACAGCTACATCACACACGTTTTCACTAGAAGTCACTGTATCTGAGAACCCAGTAACAGCATGTGTCAAAAGGAGTATTCCTTCTTACTGGGTGAAAAGCACTAGTGTAGTGAGCTAAGCTTCAGAAGTCCTGTGTTTAGAGGGTGCTTTTTTTTCCTTCCTTTTTAAAATTTTCAAATTTTTGTTGCACTGGCTTAGCTATTCTTCAGACAGATTATTTGTCATGCAGCTCTAGTGCAAGAAATTGTTTGGATGGGACTTAGGTTTATATAGTACCATGCTAACTATAAATTGTTCCTAAATGATCTTGCTAGCAAGTCTTTTGAAGTGTTACTAATTTAGAAAAAAAGCCTTGACATCTTTGTCTTCACAAAAGATTGAGCAGTGCTGGAATAAAGTAGTGCAGTGCTTAACATTGTGCTGGAGTAAAGCAGTGTAGTGCTTAATATTGGATTTCGTTTTTCAATGAGAAGTAAGATTTTTTTCAAAGTACTGCCAAATAAATCTCACCTAGGGGAATAGGAGCTGCAATATAAGGCAATTTGTTTTCAGACTGTACCATAACGCCATTCAGCACTGAGCCAGACAAAACCACATGAGCTTAAGCAGGAGTGACTGAGCCAAAAAATAATTGCCATCATTATATACTAGGTAGTCAGATTAATAATGATAAAATATTTTTTTCTCTCAGTGCTGTTTATTAGCCAGCACCAAACTTTGCTTTGTCTCTCATGCTTTGTGAGAGACCTTGGAGAAAAAAAAATAACTTTTTTTCCTTGTTTTATTTTTTTCTGTTTATTATTTAATTTGGTTGGTTAAGGTTTTTTTTTCTTGCTTGTTTGGTTGTGTGTTTGTTTTACCCTTTCCTTTATTTTGTTCAGGACTTACTCTACAAAACACTGGTCCTGGTTTTACTCATGATCAGAAAGTGCAAATACCTTGTGCTGTAAGTCTAGCTACTCTAGCAGGAAGAACTCAACCAGGAAGGATTCATTTTGTGTCCAGTGCCAGAAAGGTGAAAATACCCTTAGTTTTATGTTCAATTAAATACAGGATTTGCCTTTCTGTCCAAAGTTTTCTGAGTACTTTGGCTTGGAGAGCTTGCTTGTGGAAGTACTGATTCACATGTTTATTTTTGTTCTCCTCAACTTGATGATCACCCAACTAAACTCTTGTGCTTTTTTTCTGTATGTTGTTTATGTCCTCATGCAGAATTACATCCACAGAGTCATTTAGCAAAAGGTTATAGATTTTTTACTTTACAAACTTTTAGCTTTTTCACAGGAGAACCATAGATTCTTTCATTAGTTTCACAGAGAAATATGTTTTTCTTAATTATCTTGTGAAAGAGATTGGAAGCCACTCTTACATCACAGTAAAACTTAAGTGTCAAATTCACATTTTTAATAGGGAAAACTTCCTCTGCAGAGAGGGCAGAGATGCAGGAACCCATTGCCACCTCTATAAGGAAAGTTAAAAGAACTCAGGATCATTGCTAGGGCATGGTCCCCTTAATATGCATGTATATTAAATCATAGGATCATAGAATGTCTTGAGTTGGAAGGGAGCCACAAGGGTCATTGAGTCCCATTTCTGGCAGTGCACAGGACAACTCCAGAAATTACACCACGTACCTGAGGGTGTTGTACAAACACTTCTTGATTTCTGTCAGACTTGGCACCGTGACGAGTTCCCTTGGAAGCCTGATCCAGTGCTTGATGACACTCTGGGTGATGAAACTTCTAATATCCAACATTCTTTACAATGAGTGAGGGTGGTAAAACACAGGGACATGTTCCTGAGGGAAGTTGTGGATGCCCCATCACTGGAATTGTCCGAGGTCAGGTTGTATGGGGTTAAGCAATGTGATCTAGTTAAAGAAGTCCTGGTTGCTGGCAGGGGAGTGGACAAGGTGAACTTTGAATGTCTCTTCTGATGCAAACCATTCTATGAGTCTCTGAATCCTCCATGCATAAACACTGTCTCCTGCTCTGACCTGTTCTTTGCTGCCATTGACCTTCTTTGCTACTTTGTATGGAGAGCACCAGGTATAGTGAGATATTGATCCTTGATCAAGTATATTATATAAACATACATTATTTTTCATTCAACAAAATAAAAGTTATAGCACATATTTTGCAATGAACTGTCTCGTCTTTTGTTTCTAATTTTTGTTGAAGAATGTGATTTCTTTAGGTCATAGACATAATTTGTTAAGAAAATTTTATACAGAAAAATATATTGTTAAAGTAAATATTACCTGATTTGGAAGTAAAAAATGCCAAAGAAAACCAAGGTTAATAGGAACTGTATTACAAGCCTGGAAAGACATGCTCTGACTGGTTATCTCACCAGCATACTCCATGCTGGTTGCATATATTTGTAAAAGACACCAATGAGTCATAAGTAAACATTTTGATTATAAAGATTTTCTTCATTTTCCCACAGACTTGCTGCTTTCAAACAGCTGCATCCCATTCCTGGGCTCAACAGAGGGGCTTGATTTTCGAACCCTGCTGCTAGATGAGGAGAGGGGCCGGCTGCTAATCGGGGCTAAAGACCACATCTTCCTGCTCAACTTGGTTGATTTAAACAGAAATGTAAAAAAGGTCAGTATGTTTTCCACAGACTTCACCTTATAAGTTCAATTTTGTTTCCATTCTTTTTTTCCTTCACTAGGTAAAGCAAATTCATTGTGCAGTGCTGTGTGCCAGGGTTTGATAATGTCACCTCCCATAGTTATACAGATTATTACTAATCAGTTGAATTTCTCATGATATATGATCTCCTGTGAGACTGATGTCCTGCAAGAGGGCAGTAATTATAGTAAAAATGTTAGTGACAATTTTAATATTAGCATTTATATTAATATCTAGAATTATTAGTAATAGGAGAAGCTTCCAAGCCCTGTGACATTGTGTTACCTTCAGATAATAAGATGAAAATTTAATCTTCAATATTTCTAGCAGGCACAATGTACTGCGGCTTTGGTAAGCATAATTGACTACTACATGTGAAAAACAGATGCTTCCACAAGAACACATGAAAACTACTTTCCTGTTTGTTCCAGATAGGCTACTTACAGAAGAAAATTTAAATTCTCAGCTGTGTTTGATATTTTGTTTAAGCACCAGAAGGAGGTTTTAAATTACTCTGTTCTTCTCTCAGCTCTGAAGAGGCAACTGACCCTGAATTAATGCAACTGCAGTGCAGGGGCTTAGCAGGTGTAACAGGAGAATACTTTGCCCCACATGTTTGAGCACAACACTTGCTGTCATACACAAGAGATACAGTACCAAGCTGAATATCTTATTTTTACTTTTGCAATTCTCCATATGCCAGTTTATTTCAAACTCAGATTCTGAGTATTTCCAAAAGTTTCTTCCCTGGGATGCTTTACCAAACACTTAACTTATATTTGTAGCTTACTCAAAAAACCAATACCTCCTCAGGATATTGCAGTAATAACTGCATTATCCATATTGCAGATTTTCAGACTACAGATTGAGTTCTGGCATAGGCTTTCTTTCTTTCAAATTTTGTGTGAAAAGCATTTTTTCTGTGAGATGCTGCCTGTGTCCCGAGAGATGCTGAGTGCTGTCACCTGCTGTTATGTTCAGCAGGGCTTGATAAATTCAGAGCTTTCTGGAGGCTGTGGCACCCTGTGTGTTCCTCCCCTCCATCCAAGCTGGTAACATTTTCCCTTTAGCCAAATCACCACTGATGATTATGGATGTTGTGCTTTCCAAGAAAAGCAGAATGCAGACCGAGCTATGAGAACTTGTGTTCTATCAGATAGTGCCATTTAATATAGATTTTGTAGAGCAAAGTCTTACTACATATTGGACTGAAAATTTGCATTTAGTAAGCTGCAAAGAGAATGTGTGCTGACATACCTGTGGTAACTTGAAAGAAGGGAATAAATTTCATAAACACTTTTGTATCTGGACTAAAGAAATTATTGTCTGCAGGTTCAACTGCTACTACTTAGTTTAACCATTTAATATTTAACTTTCCAGACAAAACACTGAGAAAAAGTATGTTTAAATAGCTAAAAATGCCTGAAAAGCTCTGCAAAGCATCCTATGTGCTGATTTCCAAGATCTCCATGGACATTCAGCAACTTTGTAAATATATCCTCTTAGGTAAATGCCCAGGTAACAAGATATCACATCAGTGATTCTCTTTGGTTCCTCTGTGCTGGATTGACTGGTAGAAACTTGTTTGGGGAGGGAAGAGACAAGATGAAGGAAGTTAGATGAGAGGTTGTGTATAAATCTCAGTCACTGGCAGGGTTTCACTGCTAAAGGATACTCTCCAGTAGCAGTGAAGTGTCAGAAAGTAGCATTTGCTAGTGCTGTGTTTAGACTGACCGTGGTTTGGCTTGGCACCAGGCCAGGCAGCTCGCTTCCAGGCTTTCCCAGTGTGAGGAAACCACACATGTTGGGACTACAAGGGTCTGAAGTGTGTCCTTTGTACTCCTCTGGAATAAGAGCTGTCTGGAAAAAAATACCTGCTTATACACAGCCATTAAAATGAGAAGTAATTGATTAGGATATTAAGTTTCTGCCTATAAGTGATGTGTTTGTTAATGACTTTGAGGAAGGCAAGTTAAAAGACAGCAAATTGAAGGAGTAAGAGCTCTGAAACTAGAGTGGAAGGTTGTGTGTATTTGGGGCTTATTTTCTTTAAAACAAAATGAAAAAAATGAACTACGGAATGCTCTATAATGAGTAGGTTCAGATTGCTTTAAAAAAGCACTCCATATTTGTTATATTAGGAACTACTGATACCTAAAAAAAAAGCCAAAAAAAAAAAAAAACCTAGTTAGGCTCCTCAACAGTTTACTCTCAGAAAATCCTCATCTGTAGATATAATTACTTCAGAAGTTTATATTGTAGAGTCTGATGCTCTATATTAAGACATTTCTGGAATAGTATTCAGAGAAACATTCAAAGCATTGCGTTATATCCTGCTCCCTTCTCTAATGTATATGTACATATAATTTAATAACTTCCTTTTTACAATCTAATTATTTACCTAGATTACTTAATTTAACTTACACATATTAAATAATGGCTTTGTTTCCTGGTATATTTTTCCCAATGAAATAAATCAGTAGTTCTTCCGGAGTTCCAATTTCTTAAGTCATTGTAGTTTTTATTCAGTTTATTGTGTAATTGGTTGAAAACTTCCTTAGCTGGTAGCTTGGAAAAATCCATCCAGTTTCCAGTGCTTGCAGACCTCATTATAAAACATCATTAAGTACCATAGGATAATAGTAAAGTCCTCCAGAACAAAAGAGAAATGCAGAAAGCTAAAATGTTTGCACTCTACAAATATTTAAAGCTTCTCAAAGGGTAATCATATTTCTGTAGCAGGGATATAATTTCTGTGAAGCTGTCCTGACTAGAAGCCTCTAGCTCCTATTGCAGGAATAGGATTATCAAGTGCCAGAGTCTGTTCTTGAAAGATCCTTAGATGCCTGACAAATGTTGCAAGCTATTTGTAAGGTTTGTGACTCCTTCCTATGAGCAAAACAAAGACATTCAGCAAAAGAAAGCAGAAAAGATCAGCAGCCTGTATTTACCAGAACACTAAAAATGTGGACAATAGTTTTGAGGACAACTGTACCACAACCAGTAGAAGTACATTGTAACCAAACAAATAAACAAACAAACATATTTAATAGCATGAGAGGCTGAAAGCTGGAGAAGAAATTCCATAGGAATCCCAATGTCTGAGATCCTGCTGGAGAGATTATTTTGGTACACATAGAATTTTCTTGTGCGTTTGCCTAAAGCCGTTGTTGTTTTACTCTTTAAACTAAATAAATACTAAACACAAAAAGTTGTCAGCTGAGTAAACACTTATGAAATAGCTGCAAAGCAATGGTGCATCTTTATGTGCTGTGCTCACTAACATTGTGAGCAGGGTTATATGTCAGCACTATTATCACTGGGTAATCCGCAGCGTGACCCGCCCATCTCTGCAGGAAGAGGAATGCTATCAAGGGCTGACAAGCTTTTGAAAAGCTGCCAACCTGCAGGAGCTGTCAGTGCTAGAAGACACAGCCACATGTGGGCCAAATAGATAAACATGTTGAATCCCCAATAGCAGCTTTGGAAGAAGTTGTTTTCATCTGCCTCAGTGTTTATTGGCACAGGGTCACAAATTATCGTTGCTTGGAGCATCCTTAGTTTGTAGTTCTATTTTTTTGGTATTACCAGGTGCAGCTGTCTTGTGACTTGTCCTTTAATGCCCTCTTGTACTGATTTTTATCTGTATTTCACAGTAAAACATGCATATGCATATATATAGATCAGCTGGGTAAATTCTTATGAAATAGCTTCAAAGAAATTCTGCACCTTTCTGTTACTTCAGTGCTTACCAGCAGTCCAAGTTGGGTTATATGTCAGCACTATTATTTTTGTGCAATATGTGCAGCGTGACCCACCCATCTCTGCAGGAAGGGGAACATATATACAAATACTTGTATACAATTATGTAAAACAGCACCCTTGAGGTACAGGAGTCAAATTTTACCTTCATTGCTCTGGGAAAACTCCTGTTAGCCTATGTACGTGTGGTCTCAATTAGGAATGAACCCAGAGAGAATTCAGCCAGTACTGAAGGTAGGCTTTAGTTCTTGCCATCCAGCTAGAGCCTCGGGAATACATAGGGTCTAAGATGCTTATTGCAGCCTTGAAACACTGTAATACAAAGAGTGGTCCTTCCTAAAAAAAGATGTGCTGCTTATTATTATTGAAAGGCTGAGAGAACTGGGTTTGTTTAACTTAGAGAAGACTGAGGAGGGATCATGCCAATACTTAGAAGTACTTACTGAGTGGGTGCCAGGAGGATGGGACTGGTCTTTTTTCAGTGGTGCCCAGAAACCGGATAAGAGGTAACAGGCAGAAACTTGAATGTATGAAGTTCCATCTAAACATAAAGAGAAACTTCCTTTACTTTGAGGGGGGTGAAGCACTGGAACAGGGTGCCCAGAGAGGTGGTGGAGTCTCTCCATCTCTGGAGATATTCAAAAACCTGCCTGGACACCATCCTCTGCAACCCGCTCTAGGTGGACCTTGTCTGAGAGAGAGGTGGACTGAATGATCTGCAGAGATCCCTTCCAACCCCTAACATTCTGTGATTCTATAACTCAAAGGAATTTAGCTTTCTGCCTGTCAGCAGAAGCTGAAGCCTGTCTCAAGGTGAAGCTTTCTTGACCTGCTAGAAGAAAAAGGCATGCCAGGAAATATTGAAGAGCAGAGTCATGTGGAAAACACTGGAGATACTGAAAGTTCTGAAAGTGGGAGAGGACCGGGAAAGTCTAGAATAAACCCAGTGGAACTACTGGAGGAGGATAGTCATAAGTCCATCTAGGATCATGTTGGTTTGTTCTCATTCTCTGTGAGCAGAAAAAGTTCTAAGAAACTCATTGAGGTGAGGCAGTGATTTGACAGGGACATATTGTGACCCTCCACACATAGGGAATTAGTTCCAAGAAGCAAATGCATACTGATAGCCCTGCTTTTGAAACAAAGGGAGCTTTTCTGGGTGTTACAGTTCATAGGATACTCACTTCCACCTATTTTAGTCTATTTCCCTTCCTCTCAGAATTAATAGAAATAGAAAACTTCTTATCTATCATTTATAATAAAACAAAACTAGCTTTACTGAGTATCTATATAGTTTAGTGTCCTATCCACAAAGATGGTCAGCAGTGATGCTTCAGGTTAGGGACCTCCAGAAACAGAGGAGCCCTTGAAGAGCTCTTATCATTGAGATTTTAAACTCTTATTTTGAACCTCTGAAAACATTTAGGAGTCCACAAAATCATTTGACAGGCTTAAATTTAATCACCTGTGTGGACAAGGCGGAAGCTTTTCAGCAGTGTTTACAGACACAAAACGACAGGCAAGATGTGAAGAAAGCAGTGTGTAAATAGAATGGCAGCAATCTTAGGTGGAAGAGAGTGTCTCTGTTTTTTCCTTTTGTATTGTTGCTGTAAATTATGTTTCCATAAACATCCGTTTTCATTTTTGTATTTTACCCACATGTGTAGACATAAAAAATTGCCAGTACCCTGCTCTCTGAAAACATAATTGTCTGACTTTTTCAAAGGTAGGATTTGTCTTCAGTCTGAAGTGATAAACATCTCAGGAGCAATGCCATTTACCCTAAAAATCCTGGTGTACAGTTTCCTTTTAGGAGAAACAGACAGCAGTCAGAGGTCTGCTGTGGTTACACTGTAGAAATGAAGTGTAAAAGAACTGAAGCCCTTCATGATTTAATCCACTGTAAATGAAATCAGCATCTGGTCCATTTTCTTTAAGCTTTCACATATTCTCATAATGTATACATGAAAATGCACTTTTCAGAAAACCCTTAAGTACTGAGAGCATTGGCTACTTCTTAAGTTGTGTTGGAGAGTGGATGACAGTTTAAGAGGAGAACTGTGGCATGTGGAAGTCTTAGTTTATCTCAGACAGATGCAATATAAAAAGCCCATTTGGTTCTAATAAGAGGTTTCACTCAAACAGCCACCTGCCAAATTTAAGCTCCTGAAAGCTCAGGATGTGTCATACAAATACACAACTGTTATTTTCCTCTGCCTTCCAGTGCATTTTATTCAGTTTGTCAGCATTGTGAAAATAAAGAATGCCATACACTGACATTGGCACTTCCTGCAGTGGTGTAAATCACTCTGAAACGATCCTCAAAACATCTCTTCTCCCTGTGCCATATCAAATTAGAGCCCTGAGAGATCCAGTTTTCTGCTACTATGAAGTAATTGCAGTTGGAAATTCTGGTCAAATATCTCCCTGGATGTATATTTCAGGTATGGAAATCAGTACGTTAGGTGTAGGAATATCTATTGGAAGAAGGAAGGTCTGTGGCAGATATAAAGACATTTAAGAATACATTCATGACTTTTAGAGGTCTCTAAGTATTTCTGGGAGTTAGCTAAACCTTGATAAAACTGTTAAAAAGAAAGGTAGGTTATAATATCTACAGACAGACTGTTTAGGTTTCTAACAGGGAGAAATTCAAATAAGGAACTTAGATGCATTAACTTCCTTTGTTCGCTGATGACTTTAAAATGTTGAATTCCATCATACAGCAAGTACAGTGGGAGCCAGTAACAAGAACTGCTTTGGGTAACCTTCCTCTTAGGATGTGAGAACAATCTGTCCATTTCCCCAAGTTGTAGACTTCCCATACCGCACACATGAACGCAACAGATGTGAGGTATTTAGGGAGCAACTGGTATACATGCATGGTGGGCTAAAATCAGCTCATTTTCCCATTAATTAAAATGCTCTGTTTTCAGTGAGATAATACTAAAAAAGCATTGAATTCTTTCCAGTGTTTGTTGGGAAATTCAATAAATTTCTAATGCTTGCAAGTCACCCAGGGTCAGTATACAGAAATGACAAATGTCCTAGTTCTCAGGAAACAATCTGTGAACACCCACTCTCATAATATTGGGGTGTGACATCTCTGATATTGTCTTATGCAGCAGTGTAACAGTCTTATTGAATCACTGCTGAGTCTTAGTGCTCCTTGGTCTTACTGCTTTTCTTAGCTTTTCATTTTTCATTTACTCAGTTCTTCAGGAAAAAAAAAAGGAAAAAGGAAAAAAACCAAGTCACATTATTGTCATTTTACTGGTGGGAAAATGAGACCTAACTGTCAGATATAGTAGCGCAATAGCAAAACTGGGATTAGACTGTCTCTTGGTTTATTTCAGTGTTTTTGGATCATGTTGCCCTCTTTACCATACACACTTTATGGTCACATTGGGCTAAGTCATGAATACTTTTTTTATTTTATTTTAATTTTTTTAATGCAGAGAAATAGTTTCTCATGGAGGAGAGTTTCTCAGGGGGAGTATATTGCATATGCCAGCGTGACAATGGGTTTACTTCTCAATCTCTCTTTGTTCTTGGAAGCTGTAGTTGGGACTGTCATATGGGGAATTCACTCATACAAATGAGCCTAAGCTTCTGACTTATGGTCTACATGATTCAGAAAGCCTTGATGAGACATTTTGATGCCCAGGAAGCTGTCATTTTGTTGCACGCCTTCCCTCAAACATCAGTATAAGGAATCCCTAGTATGCCAAATAAACCAAGGGAAGAAAGCAGGTTTTCTCTTTCTGCTGCCAAGCAGCTGTTTAAAATCAGTATATTTTCCTCTAAGTGTTTCTACCACCTCTTATTCCCTCAAAATAGGAAGGAAGCCATCCCTTTCTTCACAGGACTCAAATTCAGTGAGTGTTACAAGATGTACTGATCAGCTGATGTGCTTAACTCCAGAAACAGACACATCCTGCTGGTGCTCCATGTGTCACTAATAAAACACTTTGGGTTTCTGGTCCCAGAGACTGTACTGATAGAGAAGTGCTGAAGCACGTGTGCAGCATCAAGCATGTGAGAGGCTCCAGTGAAACCTCCAGGGCTGCTGAAAGCCATCAGACCTCAATGGGACACTCAAGTGCTTGCTGCTGGCATGAGTGTGGCTATCTTGGGGACCTGGAACTGGAAGGAGTCACATTGGTCAATTGCTCTGACTCCTTGCTATCACCAGCAACTACCTCATGTAGCAGTTATTCCTTTCATAACCTGATCCAAATCTGCTGCAAGGGATCTTGTGGGATATTTCATGCAACTTCTTTACCAAAGTTGTTGCTATAGACCACAACATTGTTACTCTGACTTTTCAGATTTATTTTTTTGTTTAAACCTACAATCTACATTTATTTATGACCCATTTTACACCCCTTTCCTTTGACTATTTATAATCTTGGTCTTCAGAGGCCTTGGATTTTTCCTGTATATAATTACTTGCCTTCATTTGTATAAGTGATACTTCACAACTCTGTGTCATCTTCACATGTTGCAGAATTCTGGGGTTTTGCGAACGCTTCTGAAGGGTACATGAAATAGGATGAGCTCTGACACCTTTTCTTGAGGAACTTCATAAGTAATATTCTACCAGAAATTCTTTACTTATCAGATCATTTTTTCCTGTAATAATGCCTATTTTTGCCAGCTGAGCTAATCATTTTCTACGTGGCAACTTCATACATATGTAACAGGAGCTCTGATGAAGAGGAGATCTACCACATTAATGTAGTATGCAGTTGAGTGATTTTATTAAAGAAAGTATAATATTACCAAGTTATATTGTCTTCCATATCATATTCCATTTTAATTGGAAACTTAAGTCATTCTTTCCCTAAATAAAAATTTCTTTTGAAGCCTTATCAACTGATGAAAGAAGACCAATAACCCTGTAATTTGCTTAGATATTCCTTCTCTTCTGTATTCTCAGAAAAAATAGTATTTTCCACTTTTTTGGTAAAGCATCTTCCCATGTTTAGTAACTTCTTTAGAAATCATTGTTGGAAAAGCAGTATTTTCATACTACAGTTTCTTTGGAATCAGAGTTTGCGGTTTTAGTTTGGAGATTTTTCCTCAAATTCTTCTTCCAAGGGTTAGCCTAGGAATGAAATTAGATAGATTTAGAAAGGTGAGGATTATACTCACTTGTAACTGGTATTGTTGATTCATGTAACAGATTGCAGCTGAAATGAAACCCTTAGAAGTAAGTCCAACTATAATCCATATATGTACATAGTGATAAAAACAGCATCCACATACCGATTTACGTATCTTTTTAATTCACTTTTCCCTTTTTGTTCCTTTCTTTGTAGTAAAAATGTGTGTTTGGAGGAAGGAAAAATGTAACTTTTAGAAGTTACTCTGCTTCTGATATGAAAAGGACCTTTGTGGTTTTTAAAGTTTTGTTTTAATCAAAAATCAATTTCCAGTTACCCTTTAAAGTGATACCTTATCTCTTCTACTCTTATGTACTACTTAATTTTGTACTCCTGGGAGGTTTTCTTTCACTCTGCTAGGAGAGAACTTATTAACTTGCTTTTATTAAGACTTTTAAATTTATTTTCTGTGGCTAAATTTAAGAAAATATTTGTAGAATGATTTGAAAGTAATGGTAGGATTTTTTTTTATTGGACTACAGAAGATAAAATCAGGAAACGATGACAGTAGCTGACCTTTTGAATTTTGATGTGGATATTTCACAAGGAAAATAAACTGAAGGTTAAGAGAAGAAAATAATCCTATTTAAGTATATTGTTCATGTATTTCAATTACTTACATTCTTCCCTTAAATTCAGTAACACCATCTAGCTATTTTAAGATTTCTCCAGACATTTCAGATACAGATGCAACCATGGAATGTATTATATAAATAATTTGTGCTGTTTGTATTACAAAGTGATCATAATTTTACATGTCGTTATTGTCACCATTATTTATTTATTTATTGTTTGTTTGTTTGTTTTTTCTTTGAGGTTTTAAGTATTGAAGAATTTAGGAAAAAGACTTTGTAAAACAAGATGTTTCCATTATGAATTCAACATGTAAGAAAACAAACAAACAAACAAACCAATAGATTTCAAAGCATCAAACCTTCTGCAGGCTCAAAGACTTTAAATATTAAAGAAAATCTAGCCTTACTTCTTGCATACTCTAAGTAATTTGTCCGAATAAAATACAATACTAGGACTTAATTTCAGCCCCTACAGAAAAGTTAACACACATGTATGCAAATAAGCTCATACATGAGAAAATTCAGTGAGACTGTTTTACGTGTGTAAAATTACTTGTGTGTCATTCTCGAGGGGACCAGACCTGTGGTACTGTAACACAGCATGTGAGCTAATAAAAAATTAAGTTTATGCTTTCTTGCTCAGCACACTTACTCATTATTTATTTTGCAATTTTCTTGACCTATTTAGATCTGACAATTTCTGGGAACCTCTCGTTTCTTATATGGAAAGCAAATAAATGTCACTTTAAGCCTCATACATAATTGCAAATTGATTTTCAAGTTGGATCACTTCACTTCACTTTTCATTGTCTAATGTGGCCTTGTATAATGCTAAACACTGAGGCTGTTGAGTAGCCAGAAAGTAAAACAATTGATTTTTTTAATGGTAGTTGACTGTGGTCAATTATCATAGAAAAGAGAGTGTGTATATCTCAGCCTTGTATGACAAGTACTATCTTCCATGAAGAAATCTGTAGAATTGAGGGTAGAGTTGAGTCCATTAATACAACTGCCTTCAAGCAGATGTCTTTGAATTGTAACTGGGTCTCCCAAAGCAGGGGTCTGGTTTCTTTCTGTAGTTGGCAAGGAAATCTGGACATTTTGAAAACCCTACAGAGGGACATCTTGTCTACCTAACTGGGTACTTAAAGCTTCAGCCCAAAGTCTCCAAAACTCCTCAAAGACCTCTAGCTTTCTCTGATACTGACACAGGGATCCTGTGCAGAACTTGACATAACATTTATGTACAAGAGAACTGAAGATCAGATCTCAGCTTAAGTTTCCTTTGTCCAAATGTATTTGGAGATCTATGATCTCATATTCCTCCAGCTGTTCATTTTCATCAGCTTTTCTTCACCAGCACCTCTGAAGCCTCAGCTTGCTTCCTAATCCAGTGACATTTTTGCCAGTCCAGTGCTACAAGTGAGATTTATCCCACTCTGCCCAAGCAGAGACCAGATGAGTTCACTGGTGCTACCTTTAGCTATTCTTGATGGCTTTGCAATATTCCCAGTTCTCTCCTGCTTATTTTCTGGCACTGTACACTGTGTTATCCAGACACACGGCCATGGCTAATTTCAGGCTGGGCTTTGTACCTGGATGCTATTAGAACATTATTCTGAGAAAATGCTCTGGCAAAGTAAATTTGTGCTCTGGTGCTGAGATGATATTGTACTGCCTTATCTCTGATTTTAAGTAAATATTGATGTGAAGGGTTAAGGTTTGAGTAATTTAAAATACTTTATCTTTACTAAGAGCTTCTAATCAGAAAGGTAACTGCAAATTCATTGAAAGGAAATTGATTTCCTTATGGAAAGCCAATACATCCATTTTCGTTGGGAAAAGAAGAGGAAGAAGTGAAATAAAAAGGCTGGTTTGAGATTGAGAGGAACACTGACTGTAGATTTTGGACAGTGATAAAGCTATTTGACACAGGGTACTCTTTTGTTCTCCTTACCAGAGTGGGACTGAACCTGTGTATGTGGCAAGCCACATCCTACAAGGTATCAACAGCTGCATGAGAGAAAGGGAACATTACAGCAGTTAACTTGTCTTGAGTCATGCGTGCTTCCTTGATGATGATCTTTTTTTTTTTCTAATATGTATTATAAAATTCTTTATTCCTATATAATTCACTACTTAAGATTTTATAAAGTGATTTGAGAACCAACTTTTCTCTTAGGTCTCTATGACTACTAGTAATCCACATACTAGCTCCTGGGACTTAAGGCAATTTCCTAATCAATATTTTTTATGTGATTTATTACAAGTCATGTGAAATGGCTATACCTTTGTCTTGTCAGAATGAGAAGGAAAGAAGATCCATGGTTAGCAAAGTTATTCTGGAAGACTTTAGCTTCTATTTTGAATTTAATAGAATCAAACATATACTTTTATATATATGTATGTATCCAGTTTTCAATGTTTAATGGAAATCAATGAGCCAGAACCCAAGCTGTTGTTCATTGATATTTATTCACTAACATAATTGAGGTTACAGTAACTGATAGTAATTTGTCATCTTGCTCCACGTATACCAAAGCCTAGTTTATAAAATTCTGCAGTGCAGATGGAAGAAGAATCAATAATGCTAGCAATTACCTAAGGTATGTGATTGTTACATTTCTATGTCATTTTCTCAGTAAACTCAGCTAGGGTTGGTGGTGATACTTTTAAACCACGTGCTGCATGGCACTCTCAAATGTAGGTTTTGTTCTACAAACTTTCCTTTTGGTTTTTTGAACAAAAGCTCTTTTCATTTGAAAATTGGCAGTAATAGCTACATTTTTTTTTTTTTAATGGACTTTGCCAAGTCCACTGGACCAAATTTATCACAAATGTAATTTGCCTTGTTTTGCAGTCAGTTTAGTTTCAAGATGATTTGGCTCATAGTACCTTTGAGAAAATTCATAATGGTGGCAAGGTGTCCTAGCCAGGCCAACTCAGTACTTTTTTAAAGTGCATATATAGCCAATGAGGAAATGAACAAAGGTCAGGGGGGTTGATTTAAAGCCTCTTCACTTTTTGTAATGGAACTGTGTATTTGAAGGCATGTTCATTTCACTTTATGTGCAAATTCCTTCAACACGCATAACTGTTCACTTAAGGAAGTAGCTAAGCTAGTCACAGATCAATTTATAATATTCAAATCTTTACCTTATTTTAACTATGTTACAGATTTATTGGCCTGCAGCAAAAGAAAAGCTAGAAATATGCAAATTAGCTGGGAAAGATGCCCATGTAAGTATGGTGTATATATATATTTTATTATTGCTGAGAATATTGTACATCTGTGTATTTGTTTCTAAATGTAGAAAATGGATTAGTAAGCTGTTGTTATGCTTTTATCCTGAACAACTGAACTGTTTTCTTTTAATTCTAAAACGTTACACTTCTTTTTTTTTCTTTAAATGTTAATGCTTCCCGAAAAAAAAAATCAATATTGCAAGCAGCAATCATTCTAAACTATCCTTGTATGTAATAAATGCAGTTGAGAGATGAATAGACTTTCCTCTTCAGTGTATCCCAGGCAATACTCCCCTGAAATCCTTTCTTTCCCATCAAACTGCTTCATTTTTCTTGGGAATATCCTGAATGTAACTTCATTATAATTCATTAACAAAACAGAGTAGCAGAGCAGAGTACAAATTAACTTAATTTGCAGACAGCTGCAGTTGAGGTTAAAACAGAATCTCAGACTCATTAGCTTTTCCTTGGAACCACAAGTCTTCTTTAGGAAGTCTCTTCAGGAAGTGCATTTAAGGTGGATTCATACATACAATAAAACTTTCATATCTCTTTTGCATAGCACAGATTACATCATGTGTCTAGAGCTCACTATAAATGTAAACATTTCCTGGCTGTATAATAAAATTTCTTCTTTTTCTCTCCACAAATCTTGTGGTGTCTCTCCAGTGTGTCTGTTACCAAGGTGGGCTCCAGCTCAAAACACTCTCAGCTCTCTGCCTGAGGAATTTCAGCTTTTTATCCTAACTTATGGCTATCCTTATCTTTACAGCAGACAAAACCTAAACAACACCTCTGCTGAGCACTGGGAAAATTCTGATTCTGGTCTATATGGAGGACTTCTACTGATCTATTTCTACACAAAGACTAAAGGAAAGGGACCAGAGAGGGGAATATTTGTTCTGGACATAGAAAATAAATATGTCCTTTTTGCTTCCAACATTGTCTCTGCAGCTTGCCTCTCACTTAGGTGTAAGGTAGCAGCTTAGTCATGTGTACATGCATTTATTTAATTTTGGAGAAGACTGCAGAAGGCCTTTCCTACCTCCTTATGTAGCACCCTTGCAATGTGCAGCAGCCACAGGTGCTACTTACCTACAAGGACCGAGCTCAGCTAAAGCCAGGACTAATCTGTGAATCCTATAGGACTCAAAAATGCCCCAATAAAAGTGACAGTAGAATGTAAAGAAATTTCCCTCATACACAGAACAGACCCTGGGAAATATGCTGAAGCCCTTCAATACTCCACAAAGATTTTTATTGTGTGATCTTTGGCGTTAAAGCTTGTGCAGAACCTTGAGTTGGGAGCAAAAGCAAAAGGATTGGTAGCCAGGCTAACCCAGTGTCTCTCTGACCTCTGCCCAGTTGTCAACAGGGGTTGTTTGCTACAACACAGGCTGAGCACGTCATTCAAACTGTGCTGTAATCACATAGCTTCTCTTGGCTGTACACATCATAGCAGAATTAGGCTTGCAAGTCTGATTGATGAACTGCTTAGTAGATAGCCACTGCAAAACTGTAGCCATCACAACTTTGAACTATTTAGTAAACAGTCTCTTCTACAGTAGTTTTGAGTTTAAATACACCAATACTATGGCTATAACCTACTACAATGTATAATATGAAAGAGAAGAATAAACATGAAAATTAATCTCTCTCTTTCTTTTCCCAATAGACAGAATGTGCTAATTTTATCAGGGTTCTTCAGCCCTACAACCGAACCCATGTTTATGTCTGTGGCACAGGAGCATTTCACCCTCTCTGTGGATATATTGAACTTGGAACTCACAAAGAGGTAATTTAATTTCCTCACTAGTCTGGCATGTCAAGGAATAACCTTCATCTTGTTTAGCATTCATCATAGATTGGAAAATACTATGTGAGTGTGTAAAAAATGAACTGACAGCAGCTTGCATAAATAACAGGGTAAACGTGGGTTTTGCAGGTCAGACAGGAACTGGTGTTCTCACATTTGATATGTGTGTATCACTTTGGAATAAAGCACTTTCCTCAGCAAGGCTTCATACACAAACTTCTTCAGAATGACACTTTCATATGATTAACTAAGTGAGGAGAATATTTAACCCAGATGTCTTTCTTTCTAGTAAGTCATTTCCACACATACTTCCTGCTTACGTACACACACACGCATGTAGAGTTCAAGATGACACTTGTAGTTCTATCTTTCAATGTACATATACTCTTGGTCCAGACAGATTCTTATTCCTCGTGTATGAGAGCAATGCAGTTTGTAAGTGGTCTCTGAGCCTGAGTCCAAGGATGGCATCTCAGGATTTTGCAGATGTTTTGCAGTCCTGTTGCTAGATGTTGGGTATGCTCCATCAGCTGAAGTTAGCAGCTGATTGGTTTTCATTTGCTGGTGACAAAGAAATCTCTATCCTAAGTGGTAAATGTTTGAGACCTAACCCCCATAACAAAAGAATTTTGGTGTTGTGTCAAGCAGCCACTTAGTACACAAGTCTCTTTTTAACTCCTATATGTTTAACACCTTGGCTATATTTATAACACTGGCTCTATTTTCAGACAGTGTTGAGATGTGACTTGTCTGGCTGCTTGCCTGCAGTGCAGACTTCCTATGCTGCTGGAGAAATAGTTTTCTCTTTTCTTTGGATCTTGATGAAATCTACAATATAAGAAATGAGGTCTAATAATGTGGTATTAAATGTGATAACTTGAAATAAGTTCACATTGGAGTTATTCTGACATACGGAATCATGGGCAGAGGATCACAGGACAAAAAAAAAGGCAAACAAAAAAAGTTATTCCTGTTTGCCTAAGCTGAGATCTGCCATTATATTCCACACAATCTGTGGGTTAGTTTAGCAGCCCAGAGGGGCTGCCTATGTTACAGGAAACTGAAGCTGCTGAAATCTGCGCTGGGGTGTTCTTTCCCTAATAAGCCATTAATGCTCCTGGTGTTGTTTGGTACATGCTGTATAATTGGGCTTGCAAGGCAATAGTTTTGTAGACATTTTTGCTTCGCTACTTTAAATATACCAGTTGAAGCAATTGAAATTTTAGAGCCCTTTTGTCATGCTGATTCGTTAGCCTGAATGATCAAATACACAACTGAACCTCTCTCATCCAGAGTGTAAGGCAGGCTCTGATTTACCTCTGGGTCATTACCAAGATACCTTATTCACTCTACCATTGCACCTTTAACTACTTCATTTGTGAAGGTTGTTTTCATCAGACATTATAAAATTATGGATTTGGTCTGATTGTTCAGTCTGGCAGCCAGTCTAGACAAGGGGTCTGTCTCAATTAAATGTGACCAATTACCTTATGAGAGGAAATGGAAGAAGAATCCTGCTATTGTATTTCCTAATCCCCTCACTGTCTCCCTGTCCTGTCTCTCCTGCATTCCTCCTAGTTGCTCAGCTGCAGTGGTAAGTTGGACAGTGTTCAGTGCTACTCATGCCTCTTCTGATGGTGCATCTCTTCTGCAACCTCCTGTTGAATTTACAGCTTTGAATGGCATCAGGCATAGTTTCCTTTTCCTTTTTGAACATCAAACACTCTGCAGGCACTGGCCTTGCACTGCCTCTCCAGATAAATGTGACAGGGCAGGAGGGTGCTGAGGACAGACCCGTAGACATGAATTTGACAGGCAGCTGAAAATATCTCTTCACTGTAGGAACTAAAGCCAGGAGTCATTTTATTGCAGATCTGTTTAGTCTTTTTTTTGCCCTCTTTTTTTTCTTTTTTTTCCAATCTCTGAGTTACAAGAATGGATAATGGGTATTTGGTAATTAGCAACCTCTAAGGAAGCTCTGGGATGCTTGGGAACTCCAGGGCCTGAGATACCCTCACAGAGGCTGTGAAACCAGGCAGTGCTCTTCTGACTTTTGAAAGCTACTGGTGGATCTGCTCAGTGGTCTCCTGGTCAGTGCCAGTTCTAGGAAAACAGAGGAAAACAGTGTGGATCAGGTGACTCAAAACCACAGCAGACACTGCTTTCAAAGCAGTACAAATCCCCTACAGGATCAGACAATTAAAGGGGATTAAAAGCCCTAGTCTTACTGTTGCTGAAGTCTCTGCCAAAACTTCTCTTGGCCGGTGAAGAAGAAGCTTGGCCCAGTTGGTGCTGTTGCTAGCCACAGCTCTCTGAGGGATGCTCTTTTCTTTGAAAGCTTTGTCCAAAGTGAAAGCAGGAGGTTAATTCTTTGTGAATGCCTGGTAGTGTCCATTAGTTTGTCTGGGTGAAGTCTGAAATATTTGATGTTGATCTATAAAGCCGTTAGTCCCTGGAGTGCTACTGGACATGCAACCAGCATTTTTGCATCTGATAATGGCAAGGATCCTCTGAACAGCTCAGGGTTGCACATTGTAGAAGAAAGGAGAATGGGACATTGTCAGCCAAAAAATGGCACTGTCAGAAAAAAAAGCAGCTTAGTTTTTAACTTGATTTCGTCCTTCATGTGCTCTGATATACTTCAGTAGCATGAGATTTTGGTTTACCTGCTGTCTCACAGATTTGGGAAGATAACAAGGGTCCTTCTGTTATGATTAAATTCTGCTTTGTATCTACTAGGATTGCTGGAGGAAATGGAATTTATGTTGACAGATTGGAATTGATTTTTCTTTTCTCTTAAGGAGCTTAATTATTCAATAGCATAGGCTTTTGTCTTCTGAGCCCGGAGAGTTTAGGACACTCCTCAATGAAACGGAAAGATTTAGTCATTTATAATCTGATGTACATTAAGGACAAATTGAATTAATGTGTTGTGAATTCTGATCCTTTGTGGCCATATCTGGACATACTTAACTGTCATTTATACTCTTCAGTCCTCTTGCAAGGCAGAGCTATAGAAATAAATAATTAAAATCACTTCACCCTTTTCTAAGCAATTGTTTAAATCATACAAGTGTTTTGATTTTTTTAAACTAACTTCAAAAGTTATGTCTCTACGATAGACATTAAATCCACAATGATTTGATTCCTGAACATTAGTGGGATTTTACATATCACTGTAGGTAGGAAAATATGTTAACAGCACTTCTGTAGGCAATGTCCCTTCTGTAACAGCAGCAGAATTCTGAAAATCGGGTCTCTATACTTGCAAAGACATCACTTTACTCCTCTGAGCAATCAGTTTACCTTCAGAAGTAGTCACTATGGTTTTAAGGTTGTGTGCTTTTAGGAAACTAATGAAAGGAACAAGTAAAAGCATTCTTGTTGGCAGTTCAGAACTATAATAAAACCTTCAATTGATGATTGCAACAATTGAGTTGATTGCCCACTGAAAACATCAGAAATAGTTTCTAGATAATTTCTTTTTGTTATCTTCCTTTTTACCCTTGTTCTCTGAATTAATCACACTGCATTTGGGAACCACAAGGAAGGATCTATTCTCATATCTCTTGTATCATTAGCCTTGTTAAAAATAACAGGAGAGAGCATGTGCTGCTTTCATTTAGAAGGGACTGAACTGTGTCTGCTGCAAACATTATTCAGCAATCCCTGGAGAAATTTGAGTGAGCCCAGAATCCCTTCTGGGTCTCCTGTTGCAACAGTCTATCAGCACTTTCCCAAATAGAAGCCAGTGCCTTTTAAGTACAATCCAGCTTTTAATTTGAGTAGAAATGAACAGTACATTTTTTTTTTCTGAAATGACTTTTTTTTTTTTTTTAAAGATTTGTTTGTGGCTATAGAATGAACAGGATATGTTAAAATAATGAGTAAAAAAATGTCAGATATAAAACAGGGACACAGACTCTAAACATCAATGCTGAGATGACAGCTGTGTGATCTAACACACCTTCCCTTTGTATGTTGGCAGAAGAGTTCGTCTAAATGAGTTTCTTCTCTGCAGCCACAGAAAGATAATGAATATGTGTTTATTCTCAGGAAACAGTATTCCGTCTGGACACTCAGAACTTGGAGTCTGGCAGGTTGAAATGCCCTTTCGATCCTCAGCAGCCATTTGCTTCAGTGATGGCAGGTAAGAAACCAGCAGAGCCAGGCACTCCTTTCAGATGTGTGATGGCTTCATAATGCGAAGTCTGAGCTCAGAGGCTCAGCAGATGCTATCACTGGAGCTCCTCTGTCGTTAGTCATGTTTCCAATGCTGATTTGTGCTCTTGGAGCTGAGGAAGACTTCAGTTCGCAGACACCAAAGAGCTGGAAAGGCAGCAACACAAACAGACATCTGAGTGGCTGGGCAGCCTCTGCCAGTTGAGCAGGAAGGCAGTTTCATCCTCACCCAGTCATTTCTCCTTAAGAAGACAACAAAAAAACCACACGGACAAGCAATGTTTGAAGCACTTTTGGGCCTCTTTCTGCAATTATCAATATGTTCTGCCCTTTGAAGTCTGCTGACATCCAGTATTTCCATAAATACATTTTTGAGGTTTCTATTTACTCAAGTAGCCACTTCTGAAGCTGGAAGCCTAGGAACAAGATAGTGCAATCTGCCTGCTGTGTGCATCACAGTACTGTGTGGTCTGACATTTGGTGCTGAGGAATGTCAGCTTGACCTCTGGATTTCAAATCACTATGAGAGCTACTTTTGTCATGGTTTGGTTCATAGCTTTGGACAATTTTCATTTAACTTGTCCATCAAGCACATGAATACAAGATAAGAGTGAAGCACCATGACGTTTTCATTTACAACCAAAGAGCAGTGGTGACAACTCTTTGAAGTATTGGTCACTTTGTGTTATAAAAAGAATATGACTAATGTTCAGTCTTTATTCTCAGATAATAAGATAGATGATTTGTGATTCTGACCCAACAGATAGGGCAGGACTTCCTTTATTAAAAACAATAGATTAAAGCCAGCACTTATTCTTCTCAGGGACCCCTAGTACTGTTTAATGACCATGAAGTCTATTTTTAAAATGGGATTCTAGAAACATTAACTTTTTCCCTTTTTTTTTTTTTTAAAGGCAATAGAACTCCATGATTTATTGTAGTGTTGGCTAATTTCAGTAGCACTTAAATGCTTTCACTGCTATATTAAATCTTGTGAAATGAAGAAGCTGCCATGTTTTAGCTAACTAAACCATGAACTTCTGTATGTAAGAATTTTCAAGCTAGATAAAATTAATAGTCAGGGCATTATAGTATCTCTTCTCTGACTGTGCCTGGTGTCAAGTGCTTCACAATAATGTACAAGAAGCATTGTAAAGAGTTACAGGCCTGACCAGTGTGTTCTTAGCCCCCCTTTTGAGGATTACTTTATTCCAAAATTTCTAGGAGAGCAGTATTGCTCCTGGATAAGATACAACTACACTGAGAAGCAGTTCCATCACTTACCATTGATGAGAGGAGTAGCCTTTGACATGTCACTTCTCTCTGCCTAATTTTATTTATCTGCTAAATGGCAATAAAGATTACTTGTATCCTTCAGAAAACACTTTGAAATCAGGTATACATATGAACTAAATACTTCATTGTTATTTCATTCATGTATGTAGGTTAATACAACTGTGTAATTTACTTCTTTGTAGAAATGTGTAATCTCTCCTTGAATTCTATGCAGAATTTCACCCCAGTTGCACAGATACATTTGAAAAGCCAGTCTTTTTGACTGAAAAAAATCACCTGCTCCTGCTGATCTTCTGTGACAAATTACTGCTCACCAAAATTGTTCTGGGCATAACTGGAACTTGGAATGAGAGATCTCAAAAGCCAAGAGAAGTGCTGAAAATGCCTTGTCAGCAGAGCCTAAGCAAGGATGGAGAATTTCTGTTAGCCTTTCAAAATTATCGATCACTGAGTGCCTGTCAGTTAGCAAACACCAATTACCCTGCTCATTCCTCATTATGACAAATACCTTTCAGAATGCACTATTGTTTCTTTACAAAGGCGACATGCTGTCTGAAAGATGTGCTTTCCAATACTGTCAGGGAAATAATACATAAGTGACAATAATAATGAGCTAAAAAGAAAGCCGATAGATCTTTTTTGGCCAAATAAAGCACTTGTGGATTGTGGGTTGTGGTTTTTGCTTTCTTTTTCCCCCTTGATCTTATTTTTTTAAGTGCATTTACATCTTTTGCAAATGAAAACACAAACATCTGTGTTGAATGGTATTTATTCTGTATTCACTCTCAACAAAAGGACTTCTCTCTAAAAGATCTTGTGAAATGTTTTCACACAGAGTATTATAAAACCTGGAGAAGGAATTCCTGGAAGTGGCTTTTTATATATCAATGTATTATTTAGCTTTTTATATGATTATTGTTTATGAGCATGAACCTTTTTTCTTTGTATTACCTCCACAGATTTATTATTGCAAGTTATAAAACAAAAAACAAACTTCTCCAACCAATAAAGCTCTCTTGTTATTTTGCATTAAAAAAATAATTGAAAAATGCAGTATGTGGTAAAAAAAAAAATTATAAATTGCTATTTCTTTGCTTCTTTTTAGAAAAGTACTGAAAACAGAAAATATAAATTGTGAAGTTTTGCATTGCTCACAAAGCTGGCAGAAGACTAAATAGAAACTGCATTTGCAGTTTCTATTACAGAACTGTATTATAGATATAATTTCCTTGTGTGACAGATTCTGGCTGCTTTATTCAAGCAAGATGTCCCATGATTTATTTTACTGGGACCACTCACTATGTTAAAATGATCACAGTTTGGGTCTGTAACCATATTCCTACCATTAACACATTACATAGTTGAGGAGAATTCCCGTAGTGGCTAAATTCCTCTTTGTGAATGAAGTGTTGGATGGAGATCCCTACACCAGGAAGGGGCCAAGTTCCAAAGTTCCTATAGTGAAGCATCCCTCATGTTTACTAGCTCAAGCCCAGGAGCAGCAAAGCCATCTGGAGCATGCCAAGCCTGGGACACAAGAGCTAGCTTGAATGGATAAATTACGTCCTTGCCACAGCTCCCAGGTCCATGGCCAGTGCTCACATAGAACCCCAAATCCTCTTAAACTATAAGCCAATAATAGTTTAAACATTATAATAAAACATTAAACAAATAATAGTTTAAAACATTAAGTTAGTTCATTGGCCAATTAACACAGGTGTTGTTCACCCAAGAAAATCCAAATAGTTTTAATTTTGTTTACCCCACCACTGCAGAAATCCTATTTCTTTTTCATTTGCAGATGAGTATCTTTATGCTGGAACAGCTTCTGATTTCCTTGGCAAAGACACTGCTCTAACACGTTCTCTGGGCCCTTCTCATGACCACCATTACATCAGAACTGACATTTCTGAACATTACTGGCTTACTGGTAAGATCCCAAACATATGCTGTTGTCATCTGCATTGTTCTTGTCTCTCTGAAGTTAATAGCCCCTTTCTTATATAAATATATGTCCAGTAACTATAAATATAGATATTGTATCATGGTATCTTTGGATTACGTAGGCTTTTAGAAAAAAACTCAGTAGGACAGAAATCCACTTGAGAAAAGTCACAGAGGTGAAAATGCTAATTAAGGAAAGAGTAAAGCCATAAGACCTAATCATGCTTTCCGTCTTTGATAGGCATATCTCTATATAGTCCTGGAATTGGAATAATATCATGACTTAAAGGCTTCTATTTCTAGTCTTGTTGGAATATTTTATTTAAACCCTTTTTCCGATCACTTCTCAAAAGCTGTTCCTTACAGCATGTTGAAATGACAGACTAGGAATTCCACATTTTTAGGTAGGAGGTCTTTTTTTTTTTTTTCTCCTTTTTTTCCTTTTTCTGAGGGGGGGAAAAATACCCTTTGTTGCTCTGAGAATCACTTTAAAACCACTAAGAGCACCCTAAAATAGCTTCCCAGGCAAAACACTGCTTTTTCTTGCCTGTTTAAAAACATTCTGAGCTAGTAAACCCTCTGAAAAACTGGCTGCATTTACACCCAGCCACTCTTAAACCACACACAGAGTAACATGGAAAACTTCACTCACAAACTCACCCTGCTCAATTAAAGCATCCCCCTTTTAGCCATCAACTGTCTTTAAAGATGTGGCAACACTGGCTCTGAATCAGGATGCCTGTGTAACTATTATTGGATTATTGCAAAGCCAGGGCCTGCTGACCACAGGGTTAAGTTGTCTTCCCAGCAGACAACTTCTGAACGGGATGATTTTGCCTTTTAACTCTTTGAGACCTCAGTAAAAGGAAACATGCTTTTGTATTTTAATTTTTATTCCTACCCCTTGTCTCCCTTCTTCTTAACTTCATTACCTCCGTGTTTTTTGCTGTGAGATGAGGAGGAAAGGAGAATCCATTCAAAGTCATTTTACCTTTCCAAATAGGAGCAGTCCTTCAAATAGACAAAAAAAATCACATCCAACTCTGCTGATCTACCCCACCTCCATCTCTTGTGCTGAAAATCCTTCTTGTCCCACCTCTCCTATCTCCTGTCTCTCATTTCTATAGATCCCTTGAGCAATGTAGACCAGAAATGAGCTGTAAGTAATATGGACCAAGTCCATATTCAGCAGGCAGTTCTCTATCTAACTAACCATGCAACTGAGTATCCAGTTTTATCACTGGCAGCCTGCTGATGTTCAGCATGGAAGGGTGGTTGAGGATGGTTGGGGTAGCCTCTTTCCTAAGGGATGCTATAATATCATAAACAGAAAGATTTACTGTTATTTAGTCCTGAGGAGCATCTGGTGTTATCATTAGTATAGATCCACCTTGATGAGCATTACAGGGTTCAATTCCCAGCCCAAAAGAACTTACAGCTTAAATACCCAGTTCCAAACATTTCTTTAAGCTGTTAATGTTTCTTCGTGAGGCAAGGGAACAGTTCAAGACATAGAATAAACTAAAGGTTTGAGAGATGTTTATGTGTTTTAGTTTGGAGATTGGGTGGGGGATGTTCTGCCTTTCTTCTTTCTTTTAGATTGATTCATATTTTATTCTGTTTTCACTTGAAACATCTGTATTTGTGAAAGTTTTCTAAGGAGAATAATGCATTAATGTCTGGGTTTGAAAAACAACTTTAGTGTGCTAGACTGAGACGTGAAAATTACCCCACACCATATAAACACTGAAGACCTCATATATTCTTCAGGTTTACCTTGTTTCCAGCCATATAAAAAACTACAGCCATGCTCTGTCTAAGACTTCACATACACAATCCATGCAGTGTTATACTAAGAGGCATAGATATAAACTGTGTGCTTTTAATATTTTGAAACAGTCCTTTTAAGGCTGGAGGAAATTTTGAGTGCAGTTCTAAATGATGGGATTATTTCTGCAATAAGCCATAGGGTAGCCAATATTTTTCTAGTTTATTGTCTAACACCACCAATTACATACATTTGTGATTTCAGTCAATATTGGTATAAAGAAAATATTTACTTGATTTCAGGTTTAAAACTCTCATCTCATCTAAATCCCTTCTTTCCTAAATCCACCACCCTTTTACCAAGCATGTGTTAGACCTTGAGGAAAAGTTATACATACTTGAGTAATTGTACAATTAAAAATAAATTATTTCCAGGCATGACTCATGTTTTACTTAGGATAAGCATAAAATGTATAACTTGTTTTTTTCCAGAGGGCTGAGGTTGTTTTGCTATAATGCACTTTAATATTTTTAAAGTTTATTCTTACTCTCTTTCTAGAAACAGGATTGTCCTTTCCTGAGGGAAGGGAGGGAAAGAAAAAGCATAAGGGAAAAATGCGTAGGATACCTTCCAGTTCCTTGCAGGGCATCTCTATCTTGACTAATTAAGACGTCTTAATCTCAATGACTGAATAGCAGCTCCACAAAGGAGAAAGGGAGGAAGGCAGCTAATCTTTCCCATGACTCATGCTCACACAGTCTCATACTCCTGCACACTGTGGCACTGAAGACAAGGGATAGTGCCTCTGCTCAGATTTCAACCCTTCTCCTGCAGAGCTGAAGAACCAGATGCTTCCACGGCCACTGACTGGAGCTGCCTCACCCATTGCCGTGGCCACGGTTGAGGCATTTGGGGCTGATGGCCCTGCTCTGTATGGCAAAACCATCCCCTGGAAACAAGTCTGCCCTGCTCCAGCCCAGTGGGCAGAGCGGAGCATCCTGGGGTGGGATACTTGAGCTGTACATACAAGCATGTCCTGAACAGCTGCACATTCCTCCCTCCTTTACGGAAGCTAAAGCTCTAAAGGCAAAAGTTAGCATTCTGTCTGAGCTCAGACATTTCGCTTGTCTCTCTGTAATTTACAGAGAGAGGTGACACTTCCAGAGGGTGATATCATTCCACCTATTGTAGAAATCTGTCTTAGAATAGGATTATTCATTGTCACTTTCTTCCTTGTGTCCCTCCCTGAGAGAGGACCTGGATGAGCATAGGTTAGGAGCTTGACTTCTAGGCTGTTAAAGGTAAATGTGCGCACTATTTGCATTTTACTATGCTATGTGTTTCTGGAGGCCCAACTACAAAGAGCTGCTGCCTCTCGCTGTTTTTTGAATCGCTTTTTCCTTTCGTCATGTTCTGGGATTTGCAACTTGTTTTCCTTCCTCTTTTGCTGAGTCTAATGAGTCTTACTTTTCTGTAGGTCTTACTAAGACATGCAGAGTTGCACTGTCTAAAGCTACTGCTGGTGTTAGAAGGGTGTGAGAGCTGGCAGGTAACCAACTGCAAACATGACCACTCCAGTGAACCCAGCAGTGAAGGACTGGATGTAACAGCTCTTCCCACTAGGCTACAAGAGCATTTAAAGAAGAGCAAGGTTAAAAAAAGCCTGAGCAACACCTGAATTTATTAGATCATCTATTGTCAGAGCTTTTGATGCCTTTAATCCCGTTACATACAATTTAGCCATTAAATTGATATGTGGGAAAATCTTCTATTGAAACAATTAGGAGGGGACAATTGTGTGCATAGGAAAACAAGCAGTGGTTTAAACTCATCATCACTGAATTTTTTTCCCATGCAAAGAATCCAAAACCCTAATTCATGGTTGATTTAAACACACTTTTTTATGCTGTATGGATGGATTACAAAAGATGAGACAAAAATTTCACTTGCAGGACATAATGTGCTTTTCGGATCATGATCTCTTTCATTAAATTGTTTTCAGTCTCTTTGTCTTCATATCTTTTACAGTGTATTTTTGTTTGGATTTAACTTTCGACTTTAGTGTTTTCAACTGTGATTTAAAATCGTTAAATATTTGTGTTCCTTTAATTTGTTAGAGATTCTTCTAAATCTGTTCCAGGAATTGGTATTGAGACATTTGTTTTGGCATTTGTCTTGCCAAGTAAAGCAATGAAATTTAATTTTAAAAAACCTCATATATTCAGAGTTTTCTTCTGTGAATGTGGATTTTAAAAAAACTCCTATGTGAATGTCAAAGGCATGCTATAGAAATATTGCACAGGTTTTCCTATTAAATAACTACTTAGCTAACAGCATATTTAAGAAACCATACTGGAAGCATATTTATGTATTTATTTGTGCTTAGAGAGCTAATCTTCAAAGTAGCTTTACAGATCCTGTGAGGTAATTGAATATTTTCTTTAGGCTCATTTGGAAATCCAAACTTGAATTTATAAAGCTTGACGCCTGCATAATTTCATTGTTCTGCTGATGCCATACTCTAATGTCAGAAAGGTTTAAAATGGAACCAGCACTGTGGCTATTTTGACCCATAAATTTACTCCTCTGTCGTGAAGGTGCACATTCAGCACTTAAACACATCCATTCCATTTTGTCTCAAGCCTTCAGCTGTGAATTTTTGAATCAAGGACTCTCTTTTTGTCCTGTGTGCACTGTAGATTTCATAGTGAAAATGCCTCAAGGGTAATAGCAATCATTTCAAAAAGGACAAAGGCATGAAGATACATTAGAAGCTAATAGTATTCCCCACAAATTGCCAGTGTGTTCTCTTTGCTCTACCATCTTACACCATCCTGCTTTCTACTGCAGCCTGCCTGCTTATGGGGGACAAAGACTGTGTACTTTATTGCTGAAGGAATGTATTTTAGAGTCAAGGGTCTCTTTGCACTATATTTGTATAGCCACTTCTGTTTAAAGAAAAACATCACTGATCCAAGTGCCCTCAGAGGAGCTCATCTATTGTAGCACACTGGGGAATGTCTTAAAAAACCCCTCCCAGAGTAACTGGTTCACTTGTGCAGGACAGTGTTGTTGCCTGCTCTGCTGCAGTCAGGGACCCCTGGAATTAGTTTAATTTCTGGCTTTAGTGCCAAATTTAAAGAAAAATACCCCAAACAAACAGAAAACCCTCAAAGAACAAACCAAAACCTAATGAACTACAACTGGTGAGCAGGTAGAGCATGACTGGAGATCATGGAGTGACCTGAGGAAGACAGTGAATGACATATTAATTCTTATCCCTAAAAACATGCCTGTAAGATGCAGGCAGAGACACCCAAGCTTACTTAGGAAGAAATCAGCAGTAACACAACAGCTCAGCATGTGAAGGCAAAGCATGCTGCAGCATTTCTTGCAAAAGGATATTTAAATAACCCAAGCAAATGGTTGCATTGATATAGCTAACCTGTTTGCATGCCAACAAGGAACTCTGTCCTTGAGACTTTGGGAGTTTGGTGTGCACACCTGGGGATCCTAGCAGGGCACTGCATTGGATTTGGAAGATAAAGCCAGTAAGATTGTTATAGTACAAGTATGTGCTATGGTGGTTTTTGCTTGGAAACTTGTAGTGATACCTCTATTTCACTGGAAGATGCAAGATAAAAGCAGGTATTGAAACAGAAATTTAGTAGCAAGGATTAAGACTTTTTCAGATTTTTAAAACCTTTTTTTTGTAAACTTCTAGGAGCAAAATTCATTGGAACTTTCCCCATACCAGACACCTATAACCCAGATGATGACAAAATTTACTTCTTTTTCCGAGAAATATCACAAGATAGTGGCACATCTGACAAGACAATCCTTTCTCGAGTTGGGAGAGTTTGTAAGGTAAGGACTCTATCTTTTTATTTTATTTTAAAAAAAAGGTTTGGTTTGTTTTTGTGAGCAATCTGTTTTCCCCTTCAGATCAGAAGGAAAACAGAGTTGTTACCCAATGAACCATGATAGTAATTTTTATGAACATAGGTTACCAATGCCATCTGAAATTTACTCATCTGAGAAATAGACTTGATATTGACTGTGTACCTCCTTTTGAAAAGCTAAAATGCTTATAAATTATAATCCTCTGTCTAAAAGATAAGGTATTGACCTTCAGATATGCAACAATGACCTGCTTTGTTTCATAAGCTTTCAGCAAGGATTGACTTGTTGAAGTGCACACAGTGGTGAGATATTTGGGATTTTATGGAAAGTGGCCACTGAATGGAGAGATACACAAACTCTCCCTTCACCCTGGCTCAGTACATCATTTCTGGGCATTACTGAGAGCTGGGGTCAGTCATTTGTTTCTACACATTCCTGATAATCACTTGGGCTGAGGGGAGGCTAAAAATGTATATAGTTTCTGAGCTACACTCACATCTGCCTAGGGAGATTCCTCCCTGGGAAGAAGAGCAGTCCTTGACCTGTTGACCAAAATGAACCCTGCCCTGGGTCTGCTGCAGTGTAAAAGTTTCACTTGGTTGGTGCCTGACCTCCTTCAAATGATTACTCCCTTCACTTTCTCTTTCATTTTGCTTGGTTTTTGCCCCTTATGAAGGATTTCTGCCCTGATGGTATTCATAAGGAAAGCTCAGATTTGCATGAGCTGAACTCTTTCTATGAAGTATCTCTGTCAAGGGTGGTAGTCTCCTCGAATTCTAATGAGAAGATAAACCAATTCCTGCATATGAATGCAGCAGTCAGTCAGTGTAGTTTGTTGTTTAACAGCCTGCTGGTTTTGCAGTTCTTCTTCCCGCTACAGCAAAAAGGTCTATTGACTTCTGTCAGATAAACTCTAAATCCACTCTTCTGTAATACTGTAGGAACAGAAGCAGTCAGTATAAATGCTCCCATCCTATCCATAGCTCTTAATTGAATCCAGGTACCCAGGAATCACTGGTAAAAGTCAGGACAATGGTACTTTAAAGTCGTCTTCAAACTAGTAAATATAAGCTTTGAGCAAATGTTTCACTCGTAATGAACTAGATCAGCAACACTGTCACAGTAATCACACAAGTATGTACATTTCTGTGATGTCATGTTCAGAAGCTTTCATTTACTTGCATTTTCTGAGCAATCTAACTCTGCTGGCATTGAAAATCATCTTCTTAAGCTTAAAAATTAGTAAAGAAAAGCAGTTTATGACTTGCAGTAAGATATGTCCAGAAGAGCACACTGTCAGCCAACAGACAGCACTGAAAAGCAAAGAGCAAACGCGTGTATGACTATGTAAATCTATAACTGCTCTGCACTGCAGCAAACTCCTAACTCCAATTGACATGTCAGTGACCACAGCCATTTCACACTTCTGTCCTTAACCTAAAATGTTAAGCAAACAAAAAACTCATTCATAAATCAGTACTCTAGTAGGTTTTTAGCCAGACGACAGAATGGATAATCTTTAGCTGGGTATTTCACAGCAGAGTGATTAATGGCAGAATGGAAAGGCAAACATATATGATTTGCTGCTAGATGTGGCATTTGCTGATTATGAGAAAGCACTTAATGCATTAGGAGAAATTAGTAGGCAACATTTGCAAGCCAAGGCACATGAGAGATTATAGGAAACTAAGATATATTACCTAGAGATCTCCAGCATCCTTTACCTACAGAAAAAAGGAGATAAGATATCATAATAAAAGCAAATGTATTGTAAGGAAATCCTAACGACTATGCACACTCATACCTCAGATGAGACTGAATTTGTAGAGTAAATATGTTAATGGGAAAAAAAGTCTTGAATTTTATTTTCAACAGTCAAAGCAAAGCATTAGAAAGTGATAAGGTGATTATTGTTAATGTTAGTATTGTACTGTCTTTTCTATTTACTGAGCACTTCCCAATGGACGTAGAACTTTCTTGAAAATTCAGACTTCTGCCTTTTTGTACATTTGTCTTGATTCCTTGCAAATAAAATAAATGAATTCAAGTTATTATAATAAAAATGGAATTATTGCAAGTATTTAATATAAATTAAAATATGCAAGTAGAATCCTCTGTTTATGGACTAAGGTCCTCTGGATCTGTGCTCTGATATGAAACATCTGCTATGCTTAATTGTCTCTGATATGGGATCAATGCTTTGGTTGCAATAGTTGATAATTTCTGCTTGCACTGTCTCATTAGTGTGACCTGTATTGTATAAAGTCAAGCCATTCCCTAGCAAGCAGAGAATAGCAGTGGATGGTAGGAGCCCAGTAAGTTCTGAAATAATTTGCTTGGTGTAAACACTGTTTTTTCTACTAGAACTCAATTACTTTCTGCCTCACTATGCCTTAGGGCTCCTGTACCTTAATGCCAGAGACACATTGAAATTAAATCGGCTTTGTTTTTGATAAGGAGGTTAGTCAAAGCAGCCTATTCTTTGGCTAATTTTCAGTGGCCCAACAATATGGTCTCTCACCAACCCCAACCCTCGCCCTTAGGGAAAATCTTCTGTGGAAAGGGTTCCTTTTCCCCAGCTACTTTCAGACCCAGAAGATTAGAATACTCTTGCTGGCAGCACTTTGCCCAGAGTCAAACAGCTGTCACTTGTTCTGACCATCAGACCATACTTACCGGCTGGAAGCATGTGTTGTAATAAGGCACCCACTGTAGCACTAAATAGCACTAATTTAGATTTATGTCATCTGCATTCTGTATGTCACTAGGGGATATCAGTATGGATTGGGAGGAAGTGCTTTCAACAGGGGCTTTCCAAACCAGTTGTGTAATTTATCATGGCAAATGGCATTTCCTATTTTTGGTTTGAGGGAGGCAGAGAAAGTGTCATTGGACTATCCATAATGCCTGATACTACTTATGGTATGTTCTTACTTACATAAAGTGTAATCTGTTGGATTATTTGCTTTCTTTTCAAGTGAGATCATAAGTAAAAACTACTATTAAATATTGACCAACAAAGTTTATTTGTTTGGTTTTTTTGAACACATACAGTTACACATATGCATATTACATGATCATATAAACCTTAACTTCTTAAGTGCATGAACCCACAGTTTTCTGTCTCTAGAAACACAAACATAAGCTTTTACAACTAAATTGTCTTCAAGCCCACGCTACTAAACCAGTGTGCACCAGCTAAAGACATGACACAGTCATTACACACTGAGCCAGATTTTGGAATAAAAAATTACAGCATCCATGGACCATGCCCTCTGCAGTCAAGTACCAAGTCAGCTACATTTATATATACACATCCAGCACAGAATGATGACAGAATTCTAATTTTGTTTAAGAACAAGGTCACACATGCACAAATAGAGCCCTAGAGAGGCCTAGGTTTCCCTCCTATTTTCTTCACTCAAATGAAATGAGAAATTAAAATCCTAATCTAGAGGAGCCCACAGAAAGGTTTTGGTGAGAGTGGAAGGTTGTTTTTTTGGATATATGTATTTTCTTTTTGTTATTTTCTATATAGAAACACAGTTTTTCATAGTTATAACCTCATTCTATTGGAATGGAATGGAAATTAGCCAAAAGCAGTAGTCTCTCTGCTGCAGTATGAAAATCCTGTTTATTATTACAGCGGTTTGCGTTTGCTGTGTTAAAAGATTCTCTTTAACGGTTTTGGAGATGTATTGCAAAAGTTATGGCGTGCAGTCTTAGAGACTGATTTCTGAGACTTTAACTGCCAAGAAATCAGACTTTGGCCCCTGATATTTTCCCATATTTCCCAAAGTGTTCAGTATCCAGGACTGGCCTTTGTTCTAGTGGGAACAAGTGAGCTCTTTGTATTTTTTTTTAATTTTTTGTGTGTGTGTGTGCCATTCCACCTTCATTTAGACCACGCTGTACCTGGGGACAAGAATATAGCAATTAGGCACAGCCCTTTTGGTTAAACTTTACTTTCTAAACACACTGGAATGCAATCATTTTAAGAGCTCCTGAGTTGAGAGCCCAGGACACGCCCTGCATTCCACCTTTGGGTAATGTGATTTATTTCCAAAGCCATGAGCATGGGCAGAGTTCAAGGCTGTGACCCTGCCTCCTGTCTGGTGCTTTAAGGCAATTTGTATTCCCAGAATGGAAGGAGGGAGCTATTCCTCCAAGGCTCTGAGTCCAGGGTCTCTGATGGGCTCTGCCGTGGGGCTGCTTGTGTGTAAAAGTTAGGAGGTGTTTTTCTTGTCCTGGAAGTAGTCTAGCCATGCCTTTACTGTGGCTAGGGATAACTGAGCCATTAACATTCTTTTTATTTCTATACTGTGTAATGCATCACTGTGTAGATAATTGATCTATCTCCAAAACCCCTTGAGTTGTCCACATAGTATAATGCTTTACCATTCAGCCATAGTAGCGTGGGTCCCGGAAGCGAAATAGCCATGTTAACATGTTCTCAGCAGGGCTAATTAGTCTGGGCTCAGAGCCATGCTCGTGCAGCTCTCCTGCCTGCTTCCAGTTCTGCAGGCAACTCATTCCAGACGAGATTTAACTTACTGCACGTTACATACTTTGTCACCATAATATTGCCTAGCCACAGTGCTAGCCATGGGTAATGAGGTTTTTTGTTGTTGATGTTTTCTTTTCTGTTGGTTTTTTCCTCTTTTTCAATTATAATGATTAAAACTGCTTCAAAAATGTCATCCTTAGAAAATATTTGGCCCTCATTTGTCCATTGAGCATCTTTGCAGCAGTGAGTCTTCCAGCAGCCAACTGTTCTTGGACTTCCAAATTTGATATTTGAATATTATGTTCCATTTCAAAGTTTTCAGACTATATAGAAAAGCAGATGTTCATCAAGCTGATTTCATTTTAAGGGCTGATTTGTTGGAGACAAGCCTCTTCCATTTACAATCTGCTGCTAGCTGTGATGAATTAAGAGATATAACATCAGGCTTTGTCAGGGCTTTTGGTCCAGCTTTCCGTATTGGCAAGGGTACAAGTATGAGTATAGGAAGTTTTGTATATTTCTGTCCCTTATGGGTGTGTTTCAACAATGTAATTGGTGTTATTTTTGAGGAGGGAAATCGTGATTTACAGATGAAGTAAAAATATTTAAGTTATGCTTATATATAAAGAGGTGTGACTGAATTTTACTGAGCCTCAGAGAAAATTAAAAAGAAATTTCAGTGTCAAGATAGAGCTTTAAAAACTGGATTATGGAAATGCAGCTGCACAACCTCTGAAGCAAATTTTGGAAATTGTCCTAGTTGCTAGGGAGATTCACTGCAGAAGACACTGTCACTAACCCACTGTCTTGGAAATGGGAAGCCTGCAGAGTTAATTGGAATGGAGTTCCTGTACTTAATCTGATTTCAGAGTGCTTTGATTCAGGTGCTCAAATATCCCTAGGAGAAGCAAATAATGACTCTGTGATACTGGAAATTTTCTTATGTGATAAAATTACCTTCTTGTTTTTTTCCTATCAATATATTTAATATGAAAATGTACCATGGTTTACAGTTCAGACTTTGCTACTGTTGAGTCCGTTGTTTTAAATACAGAGGTTTCAGTATGATGAAATCTATAGGATTCTGTAAGATGTTGTCCTGTCATTGGTTTTTGGTCTTATGATTTTCCATCTCTCAACCTGAGATTGTCTGTGGTCACACTGTCCCATGCTAGTGACTTTAGTCATCTGTCTGTATCCAAGTGAGAAAAGTAATTATCAGACACTCACTTCAATCAATAAAGGTAGATATTTGTTTTTCAGAGGAAGATTCTTTCCCCCTTCAACTCAAATCACTCTGGTTTCATGTCAAAGGCTTCCTTGGTTCAGTCCTGCTGATTGTAATTTACTCATTTCAGCTGAGGAAGCCAAACCCAAGCTTGACACTAGCCATGGCACTCCTGCATGCTAATGGGTATAGACATATGTGCCCTTCTTGCCTAATCCTGCTGTCTAGGTAGGCAAAGGCATGGATTGAGACAAGTGTTTAACTTTTCTGCTTGTTTTGGTTTTGAGATCTATGTTTGACCCTGGTTGTGCAACCAACTTTGGACACGCACAGAGCCCAATGAATTATTTGATCCACAGTTTATAATCTTAGTCTGTACAAGATACTATTAACCTCCTTTTGTAACAAGCAGTGTGGTTTACACTAAGGGAGTGAAGCCAGTCAGTACAGAGCAGTGGTGGATTATGAGTTCAGTAAATATACTGCACTAATGATGAGGACCCTTTACTCCTAGTGCCTGACACGATTGCTCTGTCTCAGGATGTGAAAAACAAGCAGGGAGCCAAGACAAGCTGTACATTAAGTTCTGGACTGTGACAGAGAATGATTTCAGGAACGTATTCGGATGTGACAAGTCCCAGGGATCAAAAAGTAGTCTAACTGTATGCAGATGCTACCTCAGTGGTAGAAACCTTGCAAGGCACAGTCTATAGACTGAAGAACTGCATCAGTCTGCCAGGCCAGACTTGATAAGGTACATGGTTGTGACTTTGGATCTGACCCATAGATTGCTGAAATCATGGGAGGAATTTTGTGTCTGACATCTGTATGGTTTGGACAAGAAATTTTGACCCTGAATTCCTGAAGGAGGAAAGCTTACTTTCCTGTCCTAGGTCAGTACCTAATATATTTAGAAAGGGCTACAATATGAAAAGTAAAATGGAATAATTAAAAAAGAGCAGGAATTTGAAATCAGAAGTCTAAAAAAGATTGTTTGCTGTTTCTCCATTTATAAAGTCTGCTAGAAGCAGGGCTTTTTTTTTTTCCTTATGTAAAGCTTTTCTGTAGGGGATGCCATTTCTTTCTGGTGGCTTTGTAACGCAGTTAGGCTTCACATAGGAGAAAGGCTCCAGGGCCTTTTGCTGTTTCAGCTCTTTTCCCTTCTCTTCTCCAGCACTGCCCTTTATTCAGGCCAGGAATCCTCTTTGGATAGTCCTTCTGCACATCTTGCCACAGGCTCTAATTAATAACCTGCTTTTAGAAATTCCACTCATTGTCTTTTTCTTTTGATTTAGGAGGCTATTCAGGATAAATACTGTCTTTAAAGTTTTATGAATCACGGTGTTTGACATCTTTGATGTTGATTGATTTTCAGCAAACTGCACGTTTTGTTCTAATGTTCAATTTGTCACTGTTACTTACAAACAAATAAGAGATTTAAAACCTCAAAGATGCAGATGTTCCTTAGCTTTGTTGCCATCTGTTTTCCTGCCTACTACATTCCAAGGCTAATATTTGTTCATTGTAATGAACCTGTTTTTATATAATATATAGCATGAACTAGAACAGAAAATAGATACAACAGAAAGTCTTTAATATAAGTGGATTTTTAAATCATTTTTCATAGAATATTTTTTCTGAAGGTTTTTATTTTCATGATAAACTTTAATTAAGAGTTTCAAAACCTTGTTGCTTTGCTAATTTATACATAAATTGCAGACCAGAAAAGATTTCCGTGGAAATTTCCTGAGAAAGGTATATGATACAACCCTAATTTACTTCACAAACTTTACACTGTGGCATTTCAACAGCATTCTTCCTGGATGATACACTTAATATGTACTTATTGAAGCTGTACATTAGTTATTAGAAATCTTAATGTAGTTTGGTAGAAACCTGATTTCTCTCTCCAACAAATTATTTTTTAGAACAATCTCATTGAAAAAGGTTGAAATTTTATAATTTCTGCAGAAGTCTGTCTGATTTATTAAAATCATATTGGATTACTTCCCCGTTTATCTAGAGAATTTCTGTGACTAAATATTTGTGCTATTTTTGGTAATATTTCCTCAACAGGTTACAGATTGAACTGTTTACCTTCTAGCTAGCAATTAGCTATATCTCAAGTAACCAAGATTTTACAGGCACTTCTTTCTGTGAAAAACGAGGTGTTCCAGGTGAAAGTGGTGGTATCTGTTACTCCTTGTGAGATTATAAAGCAGTAAGTGCTAATTAAATCATTATTTATATTTAAAAAGAAATATGCGGTCCTAAGTGCCTTCATCTGTACTATAATAAAGTTTATAGTAAACATTGCTAATCCAGTGTTCTTAGAAGTGATATTTTGGGAGATAAGATTTCAGATACTTGTGGCTGCTCATCTGTTACAAGTAGATTAGCTATATTTTTGGAATGAAAGGCTTGCTCACGCTGCCTTCTCCTTCTCTCATCACTTATATTTATCTAGTCTTGTCTCATCTCCCTGAAACATTTAGCATTCTTTGTCTTCAGTAAGATTCTCTCTTGTCCAAAATTATTCCAGTGCATCAGTTCCCCACACACTTCCAGCAGTGTTGAGCTGTGATGGTCCAAGGAACCTTCAACACAGTAGTCAGATACAGTGCAAAGCTAATGAGTTCATGCCACATGATCTGAAGGAAAAGAGAATAATCTTACGTCGTTTAGCACTTGAAGCCTGAAGACATGTCAAAGACTGATCTAAAAGGTACCAAAAACTAGTGTTAGGAAGTGATGCACTTTCTTAAAAAAAATAAAAATTGAGATTTCCAGACCTTAATAAGACAAGTACTACTTGAAAGTCCAGGAGCAAAGGTATGCTTACACTATTAATAGTTTTTGAACCTCCTTAGCCTGAGTTGAGTTAATTCTACCTGTAGATAAAATTGCCTCAGCCTCACTTTCTCAATCAATGAATCCTGGACACATATTAGGAAAGACAGACACAGTATTACTCAGAGATGACATAAAAAAAATGGAAGAGTACTGTATGGCTGTTAAAAATAACCTCTGAAATCAAAACAACAACAACAAAACCAAAACACCACCACCACCACCAAACCCCTCTTAATAAAATAGACATTTTCTTTCATTCAGCCATGGCTTGAGGAATAAGCATCTTGGAGGATGTGTCAGTACATGTGCAACTCTCTATTTCAGTGGAAGGTCTTCTCAATCACTCCATTTCTGCCCCATAAATATGTCACTCTCTGGCTTCAAGAGGACTTGATGTGCTGGTGTGGCTGCTCATTGTATTCCTCCTATTCCTTAATAAACTGTACAGTGTTATTGGTAACTTTTGGATATGTAAGACATGCCCCAGTGAATGTCTATTCTAATGTCTTTTAAATCCAAGTAACATGGTTAACATCGTGTTCTGCCTTGAAAGTGAGGAAATACAGATACATCTTAAATCCAGAAGAATCTTTAAAGCACATAACAGCTGCTAAGACTGCTTGCTTTGAGCACAAAGTTTGGTTCACACTACTCTCTGGGAACTCAGTGGAACTACTGGTGTATTTAAAATAAGCATTTGTGAAAATGCTGTGTTGGATCACAACTTAAGGGTGGTAAAACACAACTATGTATTTTCCCATGTCTTGCAGAAGGTGAATGCTTGTGATGACAGGAGCTAGGTGATTTTTCCATTCCAGTCCCCAACACATCTTGCTTCCTTCCCATTTTCTGATCCTAGCCAGGCACTTATAGACATCTCATCTCCTGTGATGCTGCATTGCATTCCCCAGGAATCAAAGTGGAAATACTGCAACATGAGAACTGCTTAACTCATCTGAATTGCCAGAGGAAGGCAATGCTCAGCACTTCTTGCTTTTTAAGATTCTTTGTTGCATCTTTGTAATCATTTGGTTTTACTTACACCACAAAGTTTATCTGATGTGCCTTTGAACAGAACACACATGCAGAGCTTCTCTTACCTATTGGCTTCAGACTGCTAATTTTGACACCTTTGTAATAAATCTGTTGTCTAGATGCAAATCTGTAGGCTTGGCAGGACCTCAGGAAATCAAAAGAGGAGGTAGCAATTCTTGTAAGAACAGGAGTTCCAGAGGCAATAGATTAACAGGAATCATTTCCAGCTGAGCTAACGCATTTATTTAAATGTAGCAAGTACATGAAAAAGGGACAAACAGTTAGAGTGCATTACCAGAGAAGTGTTACTTCTTGTGAAGTGAATTTCAGCACTTAAAACCATCTTTTCAAATGCCTGTAATATTTATGATACCTTCCTGAAGGGCCAAATACTTTCTATGAAAATACCACATAATTTCCACCACCCTCAATTTTCTACTGGCTGGTGCTATACCTTTGGAGTTACAAAGCCAGTTAGCAAAAACAGTGATTTCTCCTAATGAATCCGGAGAGGATGGATATTTATGACAAAACTTGTGGTGCTTAAACTTGCAGCACAGACTCCCTAAGCTTCAGTGTTTATAAATGAAAAGAAGTAGGCACCTTCACGGGGCAGTTTGGAACCTATACCAAGGACACTACTGTTGGTGATATTTAAGTGCTCGAAATCTTGGTTCCTGCTGGAATATCATTGCACTTATAGTCTTCAGTATGAGAGAAACTGGGGCCTAAATAGCAACAGATCTGTGATCTGGGGCCAAAAGGTGGAGATAAATATCATTCACTAGATTTTTCATGGACTTAATGGAAGGAGGTAGACTCATAAGCAAAATCCTTGTTCCAGCTTCTTAAAATTTCAAGCTTTCTTCTGAGATCCACTCTCCCTACACTCCTCTGCTGTTTCAAGTCAGTAGGATATCTACCCTTCAGAAGGATAATTCAGATTTCAAGTGACTGTAGATTTTTTTTTTTCTTTCTCTTGTGAGTAAAGGAAATTTGAGTATGCTCATATTTTGGAAACTCATAGTAAAATAAATGAAAAAAATAATATTCATTTTGTGGAGGATAGACTGATATTTCCATAACAGTGATTATTAAAATAATGTGACTGGTTTTCCCTGGAAAGCATGTCTGTCTCTACTATGTACATGAAACAAACAGCTCAGTATTTACATTACAAGGACTGCTGATGAATATTGTTTCTGATTTGAGAAATATATGCAAAACGTTCTGTTTTATTACTGGGTTTGTAAAGAATTGTTGAAGAACAACTGAATGGAAAGATTCACATCACAAGGAACAAGAAATGGTGTGATATAGACAGATTTTCACAGCATTTCGGCTGCAGAGCTAGTAATGGAACTTTGCACAGTCTAATTTGGAAATCTGAGTTTTTCCACTCTCTGAGCTGAGAAGTGACTACTGGAGCTACTTATGAAAAGGCTGTAGTACATTGATTTGGGGGGAAAAAAATCCAAAAAATGAAAAAAGACTTCGTTGTGGTAAGATCAAACTGTGGAATCATCCTGAAGAAGCACAGTCAGCACTGTGCTACAATCAAATGTCACATGGTAAAACTCTCATTTGTTTAATATTGAAATATTTTAATTTCATTTTTATTAGAATGATATGGGAGGCCAAAGGAGCCTAATAAACAAGTGGACTACTTTTCTGAAGGCCAGGCTCGTGTGTTCAATACCTGGACCTGAAGGAACAGACACACATTTTGATGAGCTGCGTGAGTCGATTTATCTTTAACGGTCTATTTTAGCATCAGTATTGCTTAAGGGGTTTTTGTTGTTTGTAGAAGCACTATGTCTTGTTCTGATTTTACTCGTCTTCCAAACAGTGCTGCTAATATCTCTGACTTTTATCAGAAGTCCCTGATTATAACTGGAATTAGTCTAACTCAGAAATACGGTGTTTTTCCCTTTCACTCCAAATCTGAAAAGTGAAAATCTGATTTGGTATAGAAAGAACATTGTCTGCAAATGGGCAAACTTCAGAATATTAGCATATATTCACATGGCAAAAATTAAAACTCAGACAAATTTCAGAGAAGTTTTGTTATATATTTACAAATCTCCAAGTTATAAATGGTAAATGCAGGAATATTCAGTGGATGTTTAATTAAAAATATTCCTATTGCAGAAGACATATTCTTACTTTCTACAAGAGATGAGAGAAACCCACTTGTATATGGAGTCTTCACTACAACAAGGTATGCATTAGGATCACGTTTGCCTCTGGAAACAAATGCTGAAGGTCTTTCTTAAGCCTTTTATTAAACCTTTCTATTGCTAGATCCTGATTCCTGAGAGGAGTGAGAGACTGCTTGAATAAGGCTGTAGTCACTAGAGACAATATTTACAGAGGTGGAAATAATATATCCTGAAGTGATATTTCAGTGTTTGTATAGACAGAAGTTGACGGAAAAATAATCCATCTTTATCTTGAGAGCATAAATTAATTAATTAATAAACTGAGCTGCAATGGTGAGGTGATCTATATCTGAATAGTCAGGAAAGAAATAAATACTCATTTCTTTTGTCTCCAGAGCTTTTGAAGCAAATGTAGAGAATAAGAACTAGCCAAATGCTGAACAGTATCTGTAAACTGAAGAATTGCCAAGGCACTTCTTAACTCAGAAGCAGGCATCACAGTGGCTCCATAGAATATATAACCTCATAAAACACATACAATTGAATGAAATGTTGCACAATGAATGAAGTAGCATATGAATTAACTAAAGTAAATGCACTCAACAACCTGGCATGGTGTTCATTGGAAAACTAAACTGCTTGGGATGTTTTTAGAAAAATACAAGGGAAATAAAAGGGAAAAGACATAGAAAAAGAAATAAATTTTTATTTCTATCTCTTTTTATTGTCTGTCCTATGCAACCTGTAATTCTCAGGCAGATCACTTTTAATATCAGTAATATATGGACTTATAGTTGCGAGCACAATGTAAAGGAATGCTCTTCATTTGCAGAAAATTCTACTCAAAATAGCTTAGAAATGACAGCTGGAAACTGCCAATCACTAGGAAAAAATGGCATTCTATCAAATAGTCCCAAAGGCTAAATTTAGATTTCAACCAAGCAAAGCTTTAAACTGTAATGGAAGTGACATTAAATATCTGCAGTTATCAGACCTGTACACACAGTTTGTTAGATAGCTCCACTTAGATCAGGTCTCAGGTACAGGATTGATCCAAACCCCATTAGATTGTGGAATTAGTTAATCCCCTCCATGAGGTATGCATTGAAGAGGTGTTTACAATATTCATATCAATCCATCTTCTTTTTCAGCTCTGTCTTCAAGGGCTCTGCAGTTTGTGTGTACAGCATGGCAGATATCAGAGCTGTTTTCAATGGCCCTTATGCTCACAAAGAGAGTGTGGATCATCGCTGGGTACAATACGAAGGTCGCATCCCATATCCCAGGCCTGGTACAGTAAGTGTCTCTTTAATTACACACTTCTATTTTTACTCAAAAGCAATCATACTTCACACCCCTCCCCAGACTGGTAATTTATATTTCCCACTCAGGATGTTTCAAATTATCCTCTCAACCCTTTGCCTTCTGTTGACAGCTCAGACTTCTACCTACCCTGTAGGTATATAAATATACTTTTTTTCCATGTCTCTGAGATAACATTGTGTTCAGACTGTCTATTTCCTGATTGTCTTTCATATTGTGGTCTCCTACAGTACAGCTGTGTTTCTATCTTTTGGGATCACCTCTAAGATATCAATACTTCATTAAAAGCCACAGGCATTCCTTTATGGGGTATTAAGTTATGATGAGGTATTTTATATGAAGTCTTGTATTTCTGTTATCTTTATGTCTGTTAAAATCCTATTCCTTAAGGTAGGGTTAATGATTCTGTGTGTTTGTGCATGTGTTGTGTTTTGAAGTAAAATAAGGAGTTTCTGGAGATTTCATGTGATGAAATATAAATGATAATAAGAAAAAAGAAGTTTATTATCTGGAAACACTTCTAAATCCCAATCTCTTACACTTGAGATTTAACAACTGAGGAAAACAAAGCAGAAAATTTTGAAAGTGTTATTGAAGAATTCTTTCCCCATTCCTGCCTTGGGATTGAATTTGGAAAAGCAAGGACCTACATTACAGAAGAGATAAAAAAGGTATTTCCAAGAAAATAGAACTAATTGTAAGAAGTCATCACAACTCTGAGCAACTTATCATACATAGAATGTAAAAGAGGAGTAATTTGAGAGTAAGATAGATATTGTCCATGATGGCTTTACATTATCTTGGTCAGGTATTCAGTGAACTAGTACTAGGCAGCTGCATAAATCCAACCAAGCACTGAGCTACTGAGGTTGGACTGCTGCTGGTACCTTGCCTGGAAGCCATCTGGGTGTTTCTGCACTATTTCTCTGACATAAGCAATGATGTAACCTTTGCTTCAAGCCACATTACCTTGCTTATTTACCTCTTCTTTTCACATATTTCCTTGTAGCTCTGTCTTTTTTTCCAAATTGCATGTCCAGGCCCATGTTGTTTGCTGCACTTGGTGGTCCCAGACTTTAGCAGGTCAGGCCCTGAGCTCTGTTCCCTCTGCAGGCGAGTCACAGAGGCCAACTCTCTCTACAAAGACTAAAGCAGCTCTAGAGACTGCTTTGGTGCTGCTGGAGTAAATGGGCTCCTAATTTGGACAATTTAGACACTGTAGGCCTGCAGTGCTCATGCAGAACACTCTTTTATGCAGAACACATAGTGCCCCCAGAAAAGAAGATTACGTATAATTCTTTTTCTTTTTTTTTTTCAAGTGTGTGCAACTCCATTACTGGTTAAGAAGTGCAAATGTGTTTAGTTTTAAGTACAAAAATGGTGCCAGTGAGAACAATAGCTGGTCCCATGGCATCTAAGGAGATAAAAATAAATCTCTTGAAAAACTCAGAGTGCCCCATAAGGATGAACGCTCGGCACAGATAGATGGGTCATAAGCTCATTGCATTTTTGAGTGAATTAGCCATCACATGGTTGAGCTGAGATTCATAAGAAAGGAAACATGTCATGCTGGAGCATGTCAATGCTGATCTTTATCACTGATTTGAATATCCATGCTTACAAGTATTTTAAAAGTTGGAAAGTTTAAAGGTAAATGGGTATTTTCTGTAAGCCAGCCCTTAACTCTCCAACTGTTTCATTTAAGCACCTAGTGACAGCTCTGAGAAACCATTCTCATAAAAATCCTTAGGTCCTCTATACTCAGTGGATCTGTGTAGGAGATTTTCTGACCAAGGATTATGAAGCAAAGTGGATTTTACTAAAGAAAGCTCTCAGAATAAAGGTATCTGTAATATTTGCTATGTGGATAAGGTAAATGTGATACTTCCTAGTTATTTATCCTTTGTCTCAGTGAGCTGGACTGTGACATACTTCAGGCTCAGTAGTTTAATATAGGGCATCCAACTAAGTCGATTCAGGCCATGGTCTCATCTTGTAATGGGATATGCCAAACCTCTGGATATGAACAGATTTAGGCTGAGATCTCAAAAATCCTTTCAGAGCTCAGAGGCAAAGAGAAGCAGAGGTGTGCTACATGCTACATCCCTGCAGTACACTGCAGTGTGAATGCTGAAATGCTCTTCCTTAAAGATTAATTTCATCATTTCTTGCCAGCTGGAAGGTGGTTCAGGAATGCTCAGAACAAAGCCAAAGAGGAATAATCTATCCTTTTTTAAGTTACAAGAACATTTCTGAATTTTAAGCTCTAAGTGTTACCTACAGTTAGCATAGCCAGAACTGCCCTGAGTTTATATTTCTTAAATTTTATGTTAGAGGCAAAGTCTAAAAATGGCTATACTAGGAAATATATTTCCTTTGATGTTTGTCTTTGAGAGAGGCATTGACTTCCTTTCAGCATTTATACAGAAGCAGAGGACTGCTTACCCTAATTTAACTTTCTGCTCAGCTGTCTTTATCTCCTAAGTAAATAAAGCTGTTCACTATAGAGGCTGTGACCACTTTGATATTGAAATTCTGACAAAATGCTTCCTGTGGCAATTTGTGTCAGAGATAAACTCCCAACATGGCCATGATATCATGCCTTTACAATGCTGAGTGGTGTGCAGGCAGCAGGAGCTCTGCCTCCCAAGATCCCAGCGCGGGCAGCCTGCCCTCTGCTGTCATGGGAAGAACCCTGAGCAAGGTGGCTGGGATCTCTGGCATGCTGGACACCACTGACACTGCAAAACCTACAGCTCTTCTACTCTAAAATCCTCCCAGCAATATTAAAGAGCAAGTGGAAATAATGGGAATTAAACTGATGCAAGGCTTCAAATCTATTTCAGTTTGGAAACTGAAGGGAAAAAAACCCCAAACAAAAACCAAACATGTAGCAGGTAGCCCCAAAAGAAAGGGTGATTGGAAAACTAAGGGATCTTTTGCTCTCTGTTCTTTAGCTGTTTAAAATTGGACTTGTGTATCTGCAGCTGTCCTCAGATAACAAGTCTAGTTTTCTTCCAGTCTCTTAGGGTTTCGCCCAGGAAATTATCCATTGATAAAGAAATCATCAAGGACTTTAAATAAAGTGTGTTTTGTATTCTGAAACAGTTTTCGTAGTCCTCTCCCAGTAATCACAGAAGGCATTTGAACAACTTTTTCAGTGAATTAGAAGGAAACAATCCCCAACATTTCTAGCTTATTTATTTAGCTCTAACCATTACAGTATCAGAGAGACTCATGTTGCCCATTTGGAAATTCTGATGAGATACACAGGAGTCATCCTCATTTCACTGATGATGAGTAAATGCCATTAAGGTCAGATTTCTAAAGGAATGTCAGAGTTTAAAGATGCAGATTAACACTGATCTACTGCAGAACATAGCACCCTTAACTGCTATCCAAGACAACACTAAATATTACTAATAGATCTAGATATCTTGTTAACTGATTTGTCAAAGGTTCAAAACAAAGCTCTGAATAAACAAAGTAAGATTCATGCAGTCTGAGCTACTTGTTAGCTACAAGAAAAAACACCCCAGCATGTTGCTTTTGTCCATTTGAAGAATTTTGTCTCACCTTTTTCCACTCCAGCTCTGAATATGATCCTGAATTATTTGTGTATTTTAAAACAACTTCCCTTATAAGCCCTCAGATTCTCCTATGATCATTTTCGTCTTTTTCTCTTCCTTCCTTTATTTCTCCTGCTAATCTAGTGNATAAGCCCTCAGATTCTCCTATGATCATTTTCATCTTTTTCTCCTGCTAATCTAGTACACAGGTTGGTTGAGATGTGGTGTCCATCCCATTGGGATTTGGCTGAGCCACAGAGAAACATTATCTGCCAAAAAGCCTCCCTCTGTCCTCCCTTCTGGTTAGTTTTGCTGTTTTAATAAGTGTGTTCATAAAACATTGAGGGTTGCACAGGTTTCCCTTGTTATTTTTAGACTTTACTTCCTCTTTCACCTGGTCTTTTATGGGATGGACTGCATTCTTTGCTTCTCCAATTCCTCTCTCCTTTGATCTCCCCACTGTAAATGAGGCTGCTTAATTAACTGAAATGTTTCATTTTATGGGTTTATTTTCTGGAGAAGGCCTCCTCCACTCCTTTTACTTACCAACCTGTTTTCCCCAACATGAATCACCTTTCAACTCATAGCAGCCTTTCGAAACACTGTGAACAGAATCACCTTTCCTGCTGGCAGAGGTCAGCAGAGAATTGCAAAGTTCTACCTGCAAAGTCAAGTTCACTCACCTGGATGGTTTCAGCCCAGTTAGCCTCAGATTAATGCTCTCTTATGTCAGTCTTTTCTATCAACAACACAGGTGTGTTAAATGGAAAAGCAATACAAAGTGCTCAAGACAAACACTGGAAAAGAGTAGACAAAATCTTGCACATCCAGTGGGATGCAAACTCTGTCTTAAGAAGATATCTCCTTGCTAGTTAAATATTCATTCACTGAGAGCCTGGGAGAAAAGGACCATGTGGTTAATTCATTCCCTCTGAGGGAGGCTCTGGTGCTCCAGTTCCTACTGCACTTAACATAAAATAGAGAGCTTTTCGGGGGAAAGAAGATCTCCTTTCCTGGTTAACATCTGAGCAACATTCTCACTGCTTTTGGCTAAGCTGAGAGGTAATTATTCCATAAGAAGTGAAACACCTTCAACAAGAAAGAGCAAGGAGCAACCACAGTGGTTCCTGGAAGGAGGAATGCCTCCTCTAGGAGGGAAGCCCAGATTAAGTCATCTAATTTCCCAATATGGGAGAGAGAAAAGAAATATTTCACTCCTTAATGTTTCATGCTGGCTATTTCAGCTGCTCCCAGGAGAGTGACTTGCTGGTGTGGTGCTTAGCTCTCCTTGTGAAATGCATAAAAATTCCCATCTTGGACACTGCAAAATCTGCCAAGCAGGACCCTACTGCATCCAATATTATCAAGTTCCTGTTGTGTATTTAGCCTGTGGGTGTTTGAGTCTCATTGTTAAATGAGTCTAAGGCTCAATGTGACAAGTCATTTTTAAACTGAGGTTTTCAACATACTTGAAATAGAAACCTTTCTGAAGATCACAAGGCTACTCTGTTTTAAAATCGTCAGTAGGCAACAGCATTGCTGAACTGAAGATTCATCACAAAATAAAAGGATTTTTTTTGCACACCTTATAGCTAGATTCCCTAGATTTCACAATTTTTATAGGTGTTAGATCCAGCAGCTCTTACTGACTTCATTGGATGATGTGAAGCACTATGCATTTTGGCAAATTGGGGATTTGTTTAGGATCCTGACTTCTGGCACCAGCTTTTGAAAATCTTGGCCAGGGTTCTCACATGATGTTAACACAGTCACACCGTCTGTCTCAGCATTGTGTGAGAGCTATACATCCAGCACTCTGCTAAGCTGAAAATTTAATAAGACAACAACAACAAAAAGAGAGAAAAAACTTAAATCCATGTAGTGTTACTAAGTTGATATGTATTTGTTTTTATTTTGAAAGGTTAGACCTAATTTGTGATCTCCTGATCACACGTGGATGCAAATAGAAGCTGAGGGATTAAAAAGCATCTTTGCAGATCATCTAGGAGAAGGACTTAGTCCAGAGTGATTATTGTCAAATTGAGGTGTTTTTTTTTCTCCCAGTGGGACATGTCACGTATCTGAAACAGCATTTGGTGCTGAGGTTGTGAATGAATGTCCTCTGTGAACTGGGCAGAGAACACTGACATCATTATCATGAGACATGCAGCAGGATGTGAACTCACATTTTCAGAGGTGAAAGGCTGCTTCACTCACCCACTTGGCCATGAAGCCTTTACCATCATACATCCTACTGATTGCTAGGAAAGGAAGCACAAGCCTACAGGAGTTGTCATGGAAAGATGGGTGGATGCAGCTTTCAACAGAGCGTTGGCAGCCTGAGGATTTGCCAAAGGGTGGCCAAAATGAATTTTTCATTCCCCTGTTCCATCCATCATGCCATAGTGAGTGATGCCTCTGGAAATAGCTCCCTTGGCCAAGTATAACAGGATCACACCTGCCCAGTTGTTCTTGGTGGTCATGTTGTCTTAGGAGGGGATCCAAAGCCCACTGAAATAATTGGAAAAGTCCCTGTTCATTCACATGGATCTTTGGATCAGATCTTTAGTCCTTATTTCTACTAAATTAGGCACACATAGAGGCAAAGATTTTCCTATACCATGCATGGTAGCATTTGGGTCTTTGGGATTACTGTGGCAACTTTATAGCTCCATATTGGTAGGCATTTTATCCTAGTGGTTTTTAGTAAGTGATGTCATTGCTTTCATCTTCCTCTGCTGATGCATTTTTGGCAAAAAAATCGAGGACATCTTTAAGACGCATGGGGTTACTCCCTCTTTTCATGCAGAAATGGATTTCTGGACTTGAGCTGTGAATAGGCAAGCAATCAGCAAATTTCCAGAAGATGCAGACTGTAACTCAGAGCAGAAAGTGAGAACACAAACCACAGAAAATACACATATAAGAGAAAATCAAACTCTAGCACACAGTGAGGTGGAAGAGAGTTACTGAATGGTTGCTAAACTGGGGAAATGAGAAGTGATATGGTTTCTGTGTGCTTACTGTGCTGTCTGAATAATTTATCCTGTATTATGGTTCACTTCATTTTATCCCAAAGTCTTAGGTCTAATTTTGTTGGGTTTTTTTTGGTCACAGCCTCTCTGTAGTGTCTTTTACTATATAATATGAAAGTTGTGAAATTCTTTATCTGATGCTGTTATCCTCAAAACCAAGCTGAATACAGCCCACCTCAAATCTTTCTAACCTTGTAAAGACTTTAATTTGTGAAAGCACAGCAGAAAACAGAATGTAGGAAATCATACTCAGCAAGCCACAGGGTGAGGTTCTTATAGAAATGCTAGCATAAAACCCCTTGGGATGACTCACTGCAATATGTTTCCAGTTGAACTGATTTTTTTCAATAGGACTTTCCTCTTCTTTTTTACTTGTATTAAACTGTATTTCAAGGGATGTCCTTTGAGCAGTGATCACAAGACAGCAATACAAACCCATCTGTTTCTTCTTGTCTGTTCTTTTACAGCTGTACATTAAATTGTATAGTGAAGCAAAACGACTGAATATGTGATGGAATATATCTTTATTAAAACTAGCACAGGTTTAGTGTCCACAGAGAAATTTTCAAAATCTATTGGATGATTCAGCAGCCTAAGATCTGTTCTCAGCAAAAATTTTGAATCCTTTATGAAGATGAGGATGCTTAACAGCTTAAGTTAACAGGCTTAACTTGATTGTAACACCACTAAGCAAGTGGGTATTTACACAAAATCTGTTAGGTGTTTAGACAGCAATAAAAATCAGTCCAAGCAAGGAATGGAAATAGGTTGTAGACTCTTAAATCACTCAAACTACCACCCTGTTAAACAAAGCCAGAGGTCAGGTTGAGGTGCAGACCCACAGTCACTGTACCGTTTAATGCTAGAATGGGCTTGGCCATAGTTTAGACATGCTGCAAATGGTACTCTTCCTGTACTAGTGTTGTGGCAATGTTTGAGGTCTAAGGTAGACTAGTAACTGCCCCATTAGGTATAATGTGACTGTGGAGTGTCAGCTGGTCTGTGCTTCACTGGCCTGTTTTGTTTCTGAATTAATATGCAGATACTCTCTGATACTTTTGATAATGTTACCCTCAGACAGAAATTTTATTTAGCTAGTTACTATTGTCTTTGCATGTAGAGTAATGCATATAGATGCACATTCCTGTAGAATTGTGTATGATGAGAATAATTCTGCATTGTATTAGCTCTGTTTACTACATGAAGAATCCATCCTTAGACGTGTATATCCAGCTCAAAGGCTGCATTCCATTTTTAGAAAGCACTACCACAGGGTGTGCTGTGTGCCTAGAATCATAGAATCTTAGAATGGTTAGAGTTGGAAGGGACCTTTAGAAGTTATCTAGTCCAGCTTCCCTACAGCAAGCAGGGACACCTGTAACTAAATCAGGTTGCTCAGAGCCCTGTCCAACATGACCTTGAATGTTTCCAGGCATGGGTATCTCAGCACAGGAAGAGAACAGGCACTGGAAACCTAAGGGAGAAAAGAGTCCAGGCTGGTCCTGAGCTTGCGAGGATGGATTTGCTGCTAGTGGCTGTATAGCCATGAGAAGGGAGTGTGCCAGCAATGAAGGAGGGACTTGCTCAGCTGTTGGTACAGTGTGTATTGTTCCTAATGCAAATGTTTTGGATAATGCCAAATCTTACATAGTGGAACAAATCCTAACCACAAGCTCTTAACAGGCATCACCGATTGAGCACATGTCAAGCTGGAGATCTGGGAATGTGAACTAACATCTTCTCTGTCAAAATTAGCTGCGAAGGAGGACTGGAGAGCAACTTCACTGCAAATCTTAACTTTCTCTTTTAATCACTGTGTTATAGCTCCACCTGGCAGCAAACATAGGGATTGCTTAGCTGAAAACTCTTTCAAAAAGCAGCAATCAACAGTTTATACGTAAAGGAGTGTTAACAACTGGAATAGTGTTTTCAGTTCATCTTGTTATTATCCAGGATTTTTAGTCCCCCCTTGACATATCTAGAGTCAAAACCCAAGCTTTCTCAGAATCAGATTAGAGACAATGTAAAACGAAGGACAGAAGAGAGATAAATGAGATAAAAATAGCCATGGGAAGGAAATCAGCGATAGGTGAGCATGAGAAATGATGAGTCACCAACACAGCTGACCTTGCAAGTGTGTTCCTGGGCTCACTCTGAAAGGCACAGAAGAGAAAAAAATTGGAGGAGGTAGGGTTTGTGGGTGGTTTTCAAGCAAGAAGCCAATTTACTGTGTAAGGCAAAGAAACAGCTGAATTGATTGGTTTGTCAGTGTGAGTCTATAGAGGTGGAAGCCAACATCAGCAGTAAATGAGTGACACTAGGGAAGTGTCTGAGGGAGTGATCACAGTAGCAGTTGTCTGGATCAGATGAGGATGAGGCTGTGCTGTTCAAAGCCAGTCTGGGCAAGAGGTTCAGTTATGTGGATAAGTAAGGAAAGTCTCTTCAGAGAAGTAATGAGCTGCAGTGATCATCTGGCATCTGGAGTATCTGCATTTTTTAGGAAAAAAAAATAAATAGGAGGCAGAGGTGCAGTTCAGTATAAAGCTATGGCCTCCAATTGCAGGCCATATACAGGGAAAAGATAGATGTGGGTGTTTCAGTCTGGAAAAAATGAACATGATTAAAGCATTTACCAGGGACCTTGAGCCACAGTAACTCTGAGCACATCTGCCAAGAGAAATCAAGCCTTTAGTCTAACTTTGGGGCATACTGGTGAAGATCTTGCTCACACCATCAACAGGGCAGAAATTCAGCTTCGATAAGAAGAGCAGAAATACATAAAGCAGAAAAACTTTGATCTGTGAGGAGGCTGAACTTCAAATACTTGAGATTATGGGATGGTAGCCACCGGAGGGCACTCTAGACTTGCTGTTGAAAGTGCATTGCACTGATACCTACACGGCTCTGCTCATTGTGTAGCAAATATAAGTGCACGTTGGTACCTGTGCCCTGGAATGAGAGCTAGACAGCATCACAGGTCTGCTTCACTCTAGGCTTGATTTCTTTGTCTTTGTAGAATATCCAGCATGCTAAGGCACCTGTGAGTTGGGCAGGGAAGAAGGAGGTGAAATTCACTGCAGGTCTACTGAGCCCATTCTGAGATTTTTCTCTGGTTTTAAAGCGATGCCTTCTAAAAATAGAAGTCATTGTGAGTAAGTGCTGCTTTGGGATGAGCAAAATCACTGAGCAACCTGATTTCTTACTGGCTTCACAAGTGTTCTCACAGAAAACTTGATTTCTACCTGGATATGGATTGAATTTGTGACCTATGAATAAGACAGAATTTACAAAGCAGACTACACTGATGATATCTATTATGGTATTATATAAAAGCATTTTCTAATATTTAAAGAAAAACTAGATATTAGATTGTTTATGGCTAAGTATTGCTGGTCTAAATATACGATTAAAAAGAAGTTCAAAGTGCATCATGATACTGAAGGTACTGCCTGAATGTTAATAATAATAGTAATCTATTTTCATTATTGGTGATAGTGAGTGACTATTAAGGTATGTGTCATACTCTCTTCTGGAACACTGCTAGGTGAAGAAATTGAAAGAGTCTTGGTTATAGTCTTAAAGACCGTTTGGTGATAAAACTCAAAAAAACTGTGACGTTTTTAGTAGTTTATTTTTACACAAAAGCAGTAATTATGAATGAATTCACTTTTTCTCTAACATCAAACAGACAGCATCTATTTTCTAATGCTGTCTTCTTTCCCTGAGTCTCTTACAGAACCTAAGGTAATTCATCTACCTTTTAAGTTTTAATTTAAGCTATCAAAATCTCTGAGAAAGAAGAAAAGCCCATAAGAAATTTTATTCAAAGCTTGCCTATATCTGTAGTTTGTATACATCTGTGGGCATACAACTGATAGAAATGGAAGATTTATAATTCTGAGTAATGGTACAAATGAGTGAGATGAAACAAATTAACACATTTTTGGTGGTTTTAAAAGATGAAGTAGAACAGATGGGAGCAGAATAAAGGAAAATGAACGGGAAGAGCTTTTGAAGAGCAGTAAAACTGAAAAGTGAAGAAATGAGGAAGAAAATGACTCTTTGAAGAACCAGAGAAGCACACACTGCCACTTTACTCCCATACTTTCAAATCAACACCAAGCTTTTTCAATTGTAAATCAAATTACCAGCCACTGGCACATGTGTGCTACAAGCCAATAGAGGTGATCTGCACCAGGCAGCAACCTTGCTACACAAAGAAACCTGCAGGTTATTTGTACTTCTTTCCTAATACTCCTCTCATCTTCTTGTCCTCTCTCTTTCATTCAGTGTCCAAGCAAAACCTATGATCCGCTCATAAAATCTACCAGAGACTTTCCTGATGAAGTCATTAGCTTTATCAAACGCCATCCCCTGATGTACAAATCGGTTTACCCGGTGACAGGAGGACCAGTGTTCACTCAAATCAACGTGGACTATCGTCTGACTCAGATTGTGGTGGATCATGTCATGGCAGAGGATGGGCAATATGATGTTATTTTCCTAGGAACAGGTATGAGAGTGACTTCCACTACCATTCTATACAAAACGTGTCCTGTAAGAGCACTTTTACTCCAGGTCCTGAATAAACCTGTAGATTAACATCTTTTCCTATGCATACAGCTTTGGGAAGCACTAAAGGCACTCCTGATTCTGTGCCAGGACTTCATGCAAATGCTAAGATTAGTTGAATTTGTCAGCTCAAGAATTGCTACTCTAGAGATTTGACTGCTTCCTTGTCCCTAGGTGATAAACTAGTTAAGGGTCAAAACACTTGGACTTTCTTACCCTCTGAGTACTGCTCAGTACTTGTCTTTACTTACATGGTAATTTGGCTCCAATTCCTGCCTGCAGCACTTCAATAACCAATTAAAATAATACTAATAAAAAATAACTTTAATAACTTCAAGGAGTACTTCCTGTTATCAGTAGTGACATGGTGCTTCAGTAGTAAATCTCCTGTGACACTGAACAGCTAAGAAAGATTTAAAGTTGAGCCTAAGGCAAAAATTCCACTTAAATGCTTCTAAGGATATTACTTAGAAACATGAATAGCTCCAGACAAGAGGACTATAATTGAACAGAGAGGTTAAACTTCTCTATAAGGGAAGAAAACTGCCTTGCAATTTTTCTATGGATAATTATGTATCTCTTTATGTTTTTATCATACTTATATACCTTAAGGAAAAAGTCTGTTTTTACCATAGTAATTAAATTTAGAATCACTGGATGAATCACCCAACAGCATGGTATGCTAAGAAATGTTAACATACCTATTCATAACATTTCTGAAGTAATCATTCACTTCACTAGAATTTCTTCTTCTTAATCCACAATTTGAAATTTTCTCACTAGTAGTAGGTCTCATAAAGCATTTCTCACTGCTAGATCTGAATGCTTTATGCCATTATCCCCATCTCTCAGCAGGTAAAACTAAGGTATATACAAGTGGAAAGGTTTATCTAAGGGGGGTGGATGGGTTACTGCCATGAGCTGCAGAGAAATTAAGATTTGTCTGAATCCTACCCCAGTGCTGTGTGATTGCACAGTATTTTATCTGGCCCTTAAGCAAATCTGATGTCATATGATATTGTTTGGTAGGTATGGAAATTTTGAAGTGATTTGGGGAAAGGAGTGAATCATCACAGAGCATTGCTGCTTATAAAGTGTGAGTTGTCTCAGCCTTCAAGAGCTTCCCAGCTGCCTTATCACACATAGGAGTCCAGAGATAGCTTTACGCTTGGACCATTTATGTCTTCCAGTTCAGTCCCTCTCACAACTCTTGTGTTCCAGGAAAGACTGTATGAGAATCCTCCTATGATCCCCACAAGACAAGTACAGTGGTGTCAGAGAAAAGGATAGTTATAATTCATTAAACAAACCTTAAAGCTTTGTTTGCTCCCCCACTGCTTGGTTGCTTTTTGAATGCAGTGCTTAATATAGTTAACAGAGAAGGAAAGGGACCAAACACATTCCCAGCCTGTGAGATGCCTAAGATTTGGATGTACCCACTAAAACTTTCTTTTCTTCTGATAATAGTGAGAAAATAATTGAAAATTTAACTGTCTGAAAAGATGAGTTCACTAGTTTAGTGGCTTTAAAATCTGTGTTTAGATGTTTGCTATCCTCCAATACAAAATCTGTCATACGAATAAAATTATTTTCCTATGAATATAATAATATAATGAAAGACCAACACTCCCAGGTTAACTGTTACTAGCCAGCACCAGTGGTAATTCTTTCAAAGTAAATTGTCTGTTTAAGAGGTGTCAAGGCCAGCATGTGCCATACAGTCACTAGGTGGCACTCCATAATACGCAGAAATTTATACATCTGCAGTGTCTCCCTTAAAAGTGAGTGTTCTTTTTCAGAAGCACATGTTTTTATTCTCCTTTGTCCTCTAAACTCACACTATGGAAAAAAACTAAACTTGAAGATTTCAAATTTTATATAGGAAGACTGAATACAGCTATACCAAATAATGCAGGAGACTTTGAGCAGCAGAAAATCAGAAGCATATTATATGTTTGAATGTATGAAACCAACTCATTTGTGTGCAAGCTTTGACAATTATGTCAAGCAAACAAACAAACAAAAAAGCTCTAATACATAAGGCAAACTGAAATACTTTTGGCTTTTTTTGGTAATATGATCTTCAGTAGTTTGGGAAAACGAGAATGAAGATCTCATTCTTTCTGTTATAATGCATTATTTTTCATCATTTTAATACTCTGTGTAGTGCTTAGGACTAAGCTGCACTGTGTCAGCTCCACACTGTGCATCCCAGCACCCAGACCCCTGAGCACTTTGTGAGGGTTCTTTTTAAGGTTCACCAACATGTAATGGTCTGAGATGAAATGAGCAGCTGGGTTTTTTTCACCAACCAGGAATTAGGATTAAAATTGATTAATAGATGTGACTTCAAAAGTTTTTCTAGATAACTCCAAAGAAGTAATTTCTACAATGATTAAACTAATATTTTGATGTTGAATGGAGATTTTTTCATAAAAGATAACTGCAAAAAGTGCATTCCATAACTCCCTACATTGAAATGAAACCTAATTCTGATTAAGCAGCTATACTAGATAAAAATTAATTCTATAAAAAAGAGGATATAATTTTCTGTCAATTGAGAACTCTTAGGAGTCAAATTGACTCCACTTCAAGAAAATGTGCAGAGATTTCTAGCTGTCAGCATGGATGTGCTTGCCTGTGTTTGTGTGTGTGGTGTTTGGATAGCAGGAGCAGCCTACAATTGTGTTAGCTCAGTCATATAGCAGAACTGTAAATGTATGGTAGAGAGCTATGTAGCTTGCAATAGATGCAGATAGGGATAGAAGTTGTTTGAATTAGCTTTATTTTCAGGACATGAAATGGAGTTGCACGTATGGACTGAAACATAGCTGTGGTTTTACATGATGAACATTTGTTTCAGACATAGGCACAGTTCTGAAAGTTGTGAGTATCACAAAGGAGAAGTGGACTAAGGAGGAGGTGGTCCTGGAAGAGCTGCAGATATTCAAGGTAAGCATTAACAGCCACAACATTAATTAAATATCATTCAAGGGACTTTAAGGCCCAGACTGGCTTTGTCTGTCTAGTTATTTGTTTACTGGAACTAGTTCAAGTTTCCAGAGGGACACTATGTAAATTTTTAAATGCCTTAGTACTCTTTCAGTAAGTCAATTGAGAAAAGTCCAGAACCAAACAGACCAAACAAACTCAGTGAAAGCCTCATTTATTATGCCTTGTTCTAGTCTGAAATCTTATTATGAGCCAATTTTGTGTTTTTTTTGTAGTAGTCTTTTATTTTTAATGCCAATGTTTCTATTGTTTAATAAACACAGTTCCACAAATGCAGAGAAATTTTTTAAAATAACTTTATGAATTGAAATCATAAAGAAAATTAAATTATTATCAATGTATTTTAAGTTTATTGGTAAATGCTGACTCAGCCTTTCTGACCATTCTGATTCTGGCTGAGTGATAAAGAAGAAAAGTAACCAGAGTCCTGCTCACACCAATGAGGTCTTCATAAATAGAGCCATAAAATGCCAAACCTCCTTTCTGTTGCTCTGGCACTATTGCTGATTAATTTCTTTGCTGGTGAGGGAGCTGACATTGGCATACTGCTGTCATAGGAAAAGAGAGACCTGTGTTCCTTACTGATTTTCTTTTCCATTTACTAGTTCCTTCATTCTTTGAATTTTTATTTTGCTCTTTTCTCACTCCAAATGGCTCTTTTTAAGTTTTCATCTTGCTCTTAATCAAATTTTATCTGCTTCTGTGCCATTTTGGTTGCTTTCTCATGTATCCTCTTTACTATATGCTGGATGAAGTCTTAGCCAGAATTTGGGACATAGAGCATTTTCCAAGTGTAAGGACAGAATCTTTAATAATTATTTCTCCTGATGCCTTTTGATGTGTCATGTGTGAACTTTGATGAAACTTTCATGTAAAGGATTTCCATGTGTTCTTCCCACTGTCTTGGACACCAATTATAAATATGACTTTGAAAATTTCAAGATTACTCAGTGGCTTGTCAAGTAATCAGCAGTTTCAGTATGTGCACCAATTTGCTGCATTCTTAAAACATAACGTCAAGGGCAAATGTACCATATCATATTTAAAACAAACAAAAAAAAAAAGTTCTTTCTTTTCCTGCTCAGCAGACATTCCTTCACGTTTTTATTAGTAACATTTATAACTATGGTTTTGAATCCAGAAAACTGAAGGAAGTGAAGGGCTGAAAAAACATCCCTTATTTCCTCAAACTGCATTAACATTAAACAATAGGCTTAGATTAATCATCTTCTATTAGGCAGTAGATAATACTCTGAGCTTTGTCCTGTTCAGTCGCTGGCAGAAATGTCTCTCATAGCAGTGAAATCCATCCTGGTGCAGAGTATCTGCCTATGTATCCCTTAAATGCCATCCAAGCCTTTCAAATAGTGTTTAATGAGAACTAGAGTTGGTGTGAAGGCTCATTGCCAGTCTTCAGGATGGGATAAATTGCAAGCTCTAAGAATTCAAGTCAGTTGCCTCTTAAGAAGCAGGGAAAATTTATGAGGTACTCTTGGAGGCATGAATTTAGTAATTTCTGGGGGGTTGATTTTAATATTTGTTTAAACTAGGCAATTAGACATGTAATTTCATTTACTCTTTGTATGTTAACCTAATACTTCTTACTAATTTTTTTTCAGCATCCTTCATTTATCACAACCATGGAGATTTCTCAGAAGCAGGTAATCACAAGCTCATTTAATTACTGCAGGATATATGGTACACTGAACACTTAGCATGTTATTTTTAGGTGATGCCTGTTACATACTGGCCAAGCTTTCTGTGGATGACTCTTAGATGTACCTGGAAAGAATGAGACACGTTTGAACTTGCTTGCTTTCCAAATTTGTGTTTGCTTACAAATAGTAATTTGTGTACCCAAGCTGGTACTTATTTATGGAAACAAATCTTTAGTCATATAGTGGTGGAATTTGTGAATGAAGTCAATGTACATTCATTCTCTAAACTCTAGAAATACTTGTGTCTTTATAGTCTAGTAATAAATTATTATTACTATTACTGTTATTTTTATTAGTAGTCAAGAGAGATCAGGGCCTCATTGTGCTAGAATTCGTGTGCACACTGACTGAAAACGAGTCCCCCTTCCTCTAAAATTGCAGCCTAAATCTGTGTGGTCCAACCCTGGCAGTCACAGGGGTCAGTCCCAGTTGGGAATCTCCTGATGGGAAAAGATTTTATGGGAGCTCCAAGCCCTGCGATGCCTACAGGGATGTTCAGGAGGCAGTGTGACACCAGAGCCATCCTTCCCTGCCCCACCAAGGTGGCCAGAGCAGCTCCCGCACAGCACGTCTCCCTCACACAGGATAAAGTATTTTGCTGTTCAGGCACGCACGGCACAGCTGGGTCCTATCTCCCCTGAATAAAGGTGGCAGGCCAGCTGGAAGTATTGCATGAGCCAGCTCTGGCTCAACAGAAAGCACTTGGACCACCCTTGTCTCAACAGGCAAGCTACTTGCATGTTGGAGAGAAGGAAGTAATATTTTTTTGCACAAGGTCATCCCTACATCCCAGATTCTTAACGTCATGGCTCGGGTTTATATGTGTTATTAAACCATTCTTTCCATGATTTGCTTCTGAATTTTTATTACAGCACAAATCTAAAGGTGTAAGGGTGTTGAGTGCTGGTGTCTTTCCAGGACTTCAGTCCCCTTTTCCTCTCTGCTGTGTTGTCAGGGGTGGCTGGGGACTGGCCAGTTCACACTGAGCCCTGAGAGATATTTTATGGTAACAGAGTAATTCTCCCTTATTTGTAAAATCTGGGACAAGGTTGAAACTGCAAGTGTGGCATTGAGAAGGGAACTTTTTAAACAGGCTACTTGGTGAATGTTCCTAATTCATTTGCTTTGCCTGATTTGCAGCAACAATTGTACATTGGTTCCAGGGATGGATTGGTTCAGCTCTCTCTGCACAGATGTCACACGTATGGGAAGGCTTGTGCAGACTGCTGCCTTGCCAGAGACCCATACTGTGCCTGGGATGGAAACTCATGTTCTAGATATGCCCCCACTTCTAAAAGGTAAGAAAGAAAATACAACATGCTGTAAAAGATCTTGCTACTTGCAAGAATTTTAGAGGCTCCCAATCAGAACTTGTTGCCTTTTTTACTTAGCATGTCATTTGCCTTAAAATTTGATCATACACTGGGCATGTTTCACATTTCTACTAAAAGAACTGTGAAGACAATGTATCTTTGTTTAAGTGTGTGTGACAGTAACTCAGCTACTGCAGCTAACATCATAAATCCATCACTATGAGACTCCCAGATGGAAGTCCAGGTTGTGACTGACTGCCCAAGATGCAAGTGCCTCTCTTAAGCTTCTGCCTTCTGCTTGGTGTACCACCATAGTTATAAAGCAGAGTTTAACACAGTATCCCAGAGTGGTCAATAATTAAATGCATTTAATTCCCTGATCTAAGCAAACAAGTTTCTCCTGTCTGTTTTAACTCAGACAACTTGGTTCCAAGTTTGTCACTCTCATCAACTGAATTTGTGATCTAGCCATAAGAGGGAGACAGAGATTTAACTACTGTGATTTGACTGCATTGGGTGCAGTTTTTCCACAGTGAAAGAAACTTCATCTGAACTTTCTGTACCTGCAAGCTAGGACAGAAGCATGAACCTGCATGGAGGGAGAGCACACTGCAGAGTCTAGCAGTGCAGTACCTAAGTTGCTGAATGTGTCTCTTAGAGTTTTTGACTAGTTTAGCCAGAGCTCTGAGTTCACTTGTTGAGCCAGAGCCCTTCACAGCCTCTTCGTTCCTCTATGGATGAAGATTTCCTGACAGCAATTCCTGCAATGAGGGTTGGATGTTGCAGTCTGAGCTTAGGCTCTGGAATGAGACTTTCTGCTTTAGGGGCTGCAGGACTAGGACCTGAGCAATTAGACAAACTATTGAAGTTAATGACTCATAGATTATCATGTCATGGTGTCAAGGAACTTTACATGTTTTCCCTTGAAGCCAAAGCAAACTAAATTCAGAGAAGCATAAATGAAAGGAGAAAAGCAACTGTTCAGGCTCACTGCAAAGTTAGTGACACATGAGGCTTGCTGAAGCCTGAGGTGGACTGGGACATGGAGATTGATGGTCCATGCTTTTTAACAGATGTGCAGTTTGGTGGGAAGGCCAAAAACCTGTGGCTCCAAAATAAGAGATGTGACTGGCCTTATGAATCCTCTAGTAGAGCAGTTACTTGAATCTTTTTCTTCTGTGTAGGAGCCTGGGCTTCCAGCATCTCTACAGCTTTTCCCATAGTGGACAGCTCAGCCTCAGGAACCTGCTTTCCTGCCAAAGCATTGTTCTGCACATAGGAGGTCCCACTCCTCTTGTCTTCACTGTCACTGTGAGGGAGGAAGCAATTGGTCCCTGAGTCTCCAATTCTTCTGCTATAAAATTAAAATACAGACTTTTTCTGTAGGTCTTAGGAGATAAATGCAATCATCCACAGAGGAAGACGGTTTTTCTTGGGTGTTTTGGTTGGTTGGTTGGTTTTAGTGTTTGGTTAGGGTTTTCTTTATGTTATTACACCAAAATTACACTAAATCACAATGAGTTTAAGTAACACACACAGAGATTACCAGGCAAGTTAGTTATGGAAGGAAGCAGACCATCCTGGACCATTACAAAGATGAAAGATAATCAGATTTGTCAGTTGTTTGTTACTAAACTAAAACACATGCTTTTATCTTCATTTTAATGATTTGTTTACTAGTCACTATTACCTTGGCCTGATCCTGAGCTCAATTTTGAATATCTGTTGAACCTTAGATCTTTTCTGTGAACTATAACATCAGGGAAATTTTTAGGTATTTCCAAGATAATCCACCCCACTGGGAGACCTGGGCCCCATGCTCCTAAAGCAGGTTTAGATGCTCTTTCTGTCACTGTATTGCCTACTTTCTATTCTAGGCAGGGTTTTCTTCTCTCACTTTTTCTCTTTCCTCCCTGAGTGGTTTTCCCAAATCACAGGCCCTTCTCTTGATGTCAATTGTACAAATCTCTCTAGGCCACATGCTGCTTTGAGGGTGAGGCTGGTTTTAGTTAAGACCGTAATTGTCAGCAGCGGGGTGGGAGCAATGTGAGTCCACATCTGCTCAGCTCCTCTGTATTTTGTTGTTGAATTCCAGCAATTATGCCTGAAGTGTTACAAGTTTGCATGCTCTTCCCACAGGCGAGCCAGAAGGCAAGATGTCAAATATGGAGACCCTGTTGCACAATGCTGGGATGTGGAAGATAGTGAGTATTTTGCACCTTACTTGCTCTTTTGTCACTTTGATAACAGAATTTTCCATGTCTCTGTCTGTCTCCAAAAACTTGCTGAGCTCAACAGAAAAATATCATTAAAGCAGATGCCTTTCCCATACTCTCTATATATTACCTCTCCCACAGTTAAATTTTCAGAGCTGGGGCTGATGAGGGACAGCCAGCATGGGATGGCACCCTCTCATCCCTGATGGGTGACCCTCCCCAGCACTCACGCAGGGAAGGGAGATGTGCCTCTGATGCAAAAACATCACACACCTTCTTACAAGTAGCTAATGGGACATATGATGTTTGATTGAGAAACAGAGGGGATAATTCCAGGATGAAACCTACAAGAAGGGAACAGGGAACATACCATCTTCTCTCCTGATAAATACACTTGACACAAGTCACAGGGCCCAGCTCGAGCTGCCAAACCAGCCCTTCCCCTCACCACAGCTACTTAAATACTTCTGTTATTAACAAAAGCCTACCTCCTCTCTCCCTGGAGGCTCTCCCTTCCCTTTCCCACACCCTCTTTTCAGATGCCAAAGGGTCTGGCTTGCTCCATTGGCAACTGCAGCACTTCCTTTACTGCAAGCACTGTCAGTGAGAAACCCTGCGGTTGTGCGGCAATCTCTGCGGCAGCGTAAAATAAATGAAAAGCATTCCAAACCAAGCTTGGGTTTGTCTGGGACTCTTCTAGCCACTTATTAAAGCAAACAACTCAGTCAAAACAGTATTGATTATGTCTTTGTGCTGAACATTTGATTCGGGACAAGCCATTACTTTCCATTGATCTCTGGTTATTTTTGTGCTGCTGTGGTGCTGGGTGCCTGCTGCAGATCTCTGTGTGAGCCAGTGCGGAAATCAGAGCTGCTTGCCACAGGATCAAAGCCTTAAATCTGTTGCACAGTATAGAGGAGTCTGACTGTACATGTGTGCTTGTAGACATAGTTAAAAAGTCTGGGTAAAATCTTGTTTTCATTAAAATCAATGACAAAACTGTTCATTCCCAAGAGCCAGAATTTCCTTGCTTGCTAGTTACTGTGGCTCTCCAAATAGTGGTATCTGAGACTGTGCAAAGCTCAAGGTTGTAGAAACCCTAGTAGAAAGGTTGACAATGTCACATTTTCCTGGAAGAATAAAGAGATACTGGAAAAGTTGGCTTTACTGGACAAATGTAAAATGACTTACCAGAGAAATTGGTATTAATCATTTGCACTGATGTAGCACTACCAATAGAAATTTTATCCAGCTGGGGATGACTCCTGTGTGCCATAAAACCATGAAGCTGGCCTGTACCACTCCAGGTTCTTGGCTTATTTATTCCATTTGCAATAATTAATAACATTATGGCCCCAAAACCTATTTAAATTCAGTGCTCCACTGTGTGAGATTCCCTCCTAGAGACTTCATTGGCTGCATAAAGTTGTTTGGCTCTACAGAAATCTCAGTGGCACAGTGAAATAAAAGAAAAGCATTTAATGCAGAGAGCTTGAATTTCTATAGATCGCATATAGGTACTTACTATATGGAAAAAAATAATCCAAAATAGTATTAATTTTGTTGTTGAGCTAACTTTTGGTTTAGGAGACACCACTGCTTTCACCTTCCTTTCTATTACAGGCGGGGCATAAGAAACAGATTTAGTCCAATGGTAAGGCAGATAAGACACAGATAAAACAGGGTGGGAAGGGAAATGGAGATGCAGAAATTAGAAACTATTTGCTCAGGTTTACAGGAGGCCAAGAAAGGAGCCCGGAACTGCTCATGTCTCCTTCAGTCTTTGGTTTGAAACATACCACAGAGAATCTCAGATTATATTGAAGCAGGGTAAATTTCACTTTATTTTAGTCTTGTACCTCCTTTGAAGTGTTTGGTATGAACAAACCAGACCATACAGTTTGAGCACAGGTTTAGTATTTGTGTTACTTACAGGAAAAATGCAGGTCAGTTTTTAAATTCCTCCAAGGTGAAAGCCTCAACTTTAAAATGGAGCAAGCCCATGATACAGATTTTATTGACCTCCTTAAAAACCAGTTGCACTGAAGGAAGGTTAGCAGCCTCCTCTAAATCCTCATAGTTATAGTTTAAGCTAAAAGTTAAGTTTCCTTTTTCTTTTTTATAATTCACTCACTCTCATAGCATCTGTTCTGAATCAGACTATTTTCCCATTGCTTTAAAAACCAGGTCAGGGTTAATCTCCTGTACCATGTTTGCTTTCCAGGCATTAGTCATGAAACTGCTGATGAAAAGGTGATTTTTGGCATTGAATTTAATTCAACTTTTCTGGAATGTATACCTAAGTCCCAGCAAGCCTCTATTAGGTGGTACATTCAGCGCTCTGGAGAAGAACACCGAGAAGAGGTAAGTTATAGTCATCATGGCAAGTTTCCTCTGTAGAGAATTCAGCTGAGCATTGAAAGGCAGGAGTTACTGGGATTAGTCGACACTTTACTTTTCCTTGCTTCACCTTAGGTATCACATAGCATTCTGGTATCACCATTTGGACCGCGCAAGTGAGGAGGAGAGAAGCCATTTGCACTGTGTCATAAGAAGATTTAGATATTTATTTTGACTTACATACTCATTCTATTAAAAAAAAAAGAAGAAAAGATAAATTAGCCTTTAAATAGTGGTAAAAAAATCAAAGTACCGAAAAAAGAAGTCCTTTTATCCAGTAATTAACACAACAGCTGCTTCTCTAGGCATGTTCAAACCCCTTTGTTTTAATAAAATCTCTGCTCCACTTAGTGTGTGATTACATTCTCTTATCAATGTAGCTAACAATTGCATGTATGGCTTGCTGCTTCTCTCCTCTCCTCTCCCCAGAGAAGGAATGGTCTGTGCAGTATAAAGCTTTTTATTTGCTTTTTTTCTTGTTAGTGGAGTCTGAGAACTTTTCTTAAATGGCACTCTGTGCTGATGCAGAGATGTCAGGTTAAAGAATTGCACCTCACATCTGGAGGAGAAAGCAGAGACTTGTGATAGCCTCGATGTTTTATTAAAAAAATGTATTGAAACTATAGCATGTGCCTGAGCTTCTCAGAAAGAGCTACAAACTTTGTATAAAGCAGCTAGTTCGCTGTGAAGAATGCAATATTTATCATAAGTCACACTTTCAAGATTTGAAAGCCTTTTGAAGACTTGCTTTTGAGTTTTATCTGTGTCAGTTTAGGGAAAAAAATATCAGTTGATTTTCTCATAAATCACAAATTCAGATAGGCCTCTGAAGGTCAGGAAGCCAAGCTCAAGCTATCTTTCTTATTTGATTGCAGAACAAACTGCAGGTCAAATCAACTTTTGAACAAAGTTAGAGCAGGCTAACCTATATAGCATAGCCTAAGTTAAGGCTGTATAATTTTTTGCCATGCTTTGTATTTCCAAAAGGTTCATTATGGCAGTGACCTGGACCATGCTACTTGTTCTGGGCCAAATGCCCCTTTCCCAAGCGTGGAGATGTCCCAGGACTGCCCAGTGTGCCAAGGGTGTGCAGCTTGAGTGAGAGTAAGGGAAGCTCAAGCAAGCACACAGCATACCTCTTTGCACATTAGCAGCCTTCCACAGCAATGTTTACTGGGCTTGCTCTGTGTAAACAGTCTGACATCTGTTTGTATGAGAGAAGTAAAGCTTTGCTAAAAAGCTAGATTAACCTTTGAGGCAAATTTAGAAGAAAATTTGAAGGAGAAATCTGCAGAGAGATTTTCTACATTATGAATGCTAACAGTAGGCAAATAGCTTTTTTACCATATTTTGTCCCTAAAGCCATAGCAGTTTCTGTGACCTAGTGCTGATAAAATTGAAATCAGAGCACATTTTCTGCACTCTTTGGGGTGGTTTTGTTACTTTAAATATTTTCATCACTCTTTGAGGATAGTAGGCTATATAAATACATATGCTCATATCAAAGATTACAGGATTAGATCACTTAAAACCAGTGTATAGTTGTTAGATTTGTTTGCTAAAAAATTCTTATAGTAACAAAATTTCCAGTATTTTGACCCAGGTTAGTTCCAAGGTCCTAAGAACAAGGGAGAAGAAAAAAGAATATTTTTTTTGTTATTTTTTTAAAATAATCTAGAAATGTCACATTTTCAAATGTGTGAACCTAAAGTTAAATTCTTAATTTCTTATTTGGCTGCCTAAATAAATGGCTGAGTCTGTAGAGATGCTGAACAATCACCCCTCCTATTAGATAGAATAAGAGTATTTGCAGGTTAAAATGTTAATCCCTTGTTAATTTGGGGATCCAGAAATTGAGATTCTCAGGTTTTCTAATTTAACTTATCAGTGAAAATGAATCCATTGGTATTAGAGCCTAACTGGAGCCCTTCATAGAAAATCCAAAGATGGGCAGAATAATTACTTTCTCTTCAAAGCTCTTCAATTTGACAAAAATACCATATGTGACAGAAACAGTGTGGTCGTATTTAATGTGCTGCTTGATCTCTTCTCAGCCAATGTGTTACCATAACTTTTCCCTTTACAATTATATTTTCTGCTCTCTCCCTTCCTGCAGCAGATTTCTCAAATAACACTGAGCATTATTTTAGTGCATGTCTTAGTGGTGTAACTTATTGTGATGATGATACCATGCTTTGCAAATAACTCTATGCACCTGGAACTTAGGTTACAGACTTTTAGTTCCAGGGCTGGAACTGTAATGTCTCAGCAAGTCTTTAAACCTGGCTTTACAAATAGATGGCTTGCACTGTCCAGGACATGCACTACAGATTCCTGTGGGAAGGAAAAGGGCAAAATCCAGACTAGATGGGAAGTGTTTGGCCCAGCAGGGTGTCCCCAACATTTCACCCTAAAGGTCATGGTTCAGAATGTGACTTCCAGGCAGAGCAACCTGCAGGGAGGGACAGGATCTCCTGTGGTACAGGAGCTGTCACCAGGTCATTTTGCTGCCAGTGGGAGTACCTTTCCCTGTAGTTTGGGGCCGCTTAAAGGTCACAAGTCATATATCTAGTGCTTTTGTGTTTAGTGTTGCTCACGCAATAGATCATCTTTGTTCCTGTGTGTGCAGGGTTAGTCACTGAGATGAGGGAGGGTGTTTCAGTGGTTGGAGTTCATAAAAAGAAGTGAGGACGTCATCTCTTCATAATGTCTTAAACTGCTGAATTTTCCTGAAGCTTAAACCAGATATTTCTTTCTCAAAAAAATGCCTTTGTGTTATGTTATGTATATAATAGGTGTCAGTACTGCAAAAATCAAATGCATGGCCGTTAATTTTGGTGCCCCATGAGGGGCTAGAAGTATTAGCCCCTCAGGTTTAGGCTGCACTTCACCCCCTTTCCTGTGGCTCCAGGTCTGCCCAGCTGCCACCTCCCCTTCCAGGGCACAGGACTAACCATGGTCTGAAATGACAGAGTAGGTGCAGATCACTTCTAATTCTCTCCTTCCTGCTCTATTCATACCTGGAGGTGAAAATACATTCACTAAAAGGCAGAAGAACATTCCAATTTCTTCTTCAGTGGTTCTCACCTGTTCCATATTCCTGACCACAGCTCTGGACTGTGGTTTTCTGAAGAAACCAGATTAACAGCCATCTGATGGTTTGGTAGGTACAAGAGTTTGACCCAATCTTGGACAGGATGTCTTGCCAGGCACAAGGCTGTGACTTAGCTCCCCCATCACAGCAAAGAAATGTTGTTTCCAGTCCACATTTTAGCCAGACTGAGAAAATATTTTTCCATTTATTCAAGACATTAAATTTTCATATCTTTTTGTGGCTGGAGATTGTTGTGTCATGACGAAAATTTTCTTTGTTACAAACATCTGGTCAGCAGCATCTGAAGGGTCACAGATTCAGTGCCAGCCCTGCAATCTAAGAGTTGGGTGAGAACTGAATAAGGAAGAGGACATACACCAAGGACTGATTTTCTTGTATACTTTCTGTTAGAAGAGTGTAGTGCAGTGTTTGAATCCTTAGGTCAATGAGAAAGAGATCAAGAGAGCAGTAAAAATAAGATATTCATTCTGCAGCATACAAATAGCTCTCATGCTTTCACTCTTTTATTACTATTATGATTTCTTTTCCCCCAAATACCTTGAGATTCTTAAGCAAGACTAGTATTTTTGACAGTCTCCAGTGGGGGGGGGAGAAGCAACTCTGAACTGAAATATAACACATGGTATTTCTGCTTTGATTTGAATATACAGAGAGGTAGGAGTTTAAAAATAGTCTAAGAATAAGAAGTTAGCTTCACCTTCATAGGGATCATGCCTTTCCATAGTGACATTGTACCAACAACATATTCTTCATTTTTTCTCTGTCTTCTTGGAAAGTAAAAAAAATTTTATTAAAAACAAAACAAAACTCTACAGATGTGTTAGAGTTAAATGATTATACTTCCAGTACAAGAAAAACAAAGTCACGTGTAACAATAATGCCAAAAAAATGCCAGAGCGATCTTTATTTCTAGTCAAACGATAAGGATGAAAACAATAGGAAAACACAGGCAAATATGAATTGTAAGCAAATATTCCTCATTTTCCTTTCTCTCCCTCTCAATTCGTTCAGGGGTTGTAGCTAACCCATGATTAGTCCAGCTTCACCTCTAACATTTTTTCACATGTTGATTAATGAGGGAAGGCAGGCTTTGAAGCCACTTTCTTCTCCCAGGCAGGTGCAGTGTTTTAACTGTGAAAGAGTTGACATGTGAATTATTTGTAAAGAGGGAGCTATCTAAACACATCATTAGCAAAGGACAAAAGGCATTGACCTAACCTGGTGCCACAGCACTTTCAAATCCTTTTGCTGTTTTCCAACTTACTGATTGTTTAAAGAGTTACCATCATTATAGGCAATGTCTATTTTTCCTCCATTGCTAAATTCAAGTTGTGAAAATCAACTGTTTGATTTGCATGGAGATCTTTCCCCTTTGTCAGATACTGCCACTATCAATAGGATATGCCATAATTAGGTAATGTAATTTTAGAAAACTTACGTGCTTAGCATGAAGGATGAAGAGGAAAATGTGTTGATAAAATATTGTCAAAAATCTGCTCCCACACCACTAAAAAAAAGAAAGTTAGTGGTAATCAATTGCTTCGCTTTTGTGGTTCATAATTTGTTCCCTGCTGAACAAAACTATGTCTCTGATGTTTAACTTTTATTGTGTGCTCAAATTTAAGCACGTCAACAAGCTTTTATGAATTAAAGCCTTTGTGCTTCTGAATTGTTAAATCCTATTTACAAATATTTTAGGAGTGTTATTGACTATGACGTGGGGGGGGAGCAATGAATCTACAGTTGACCAGAACAATATTATGTCTTTTATCCAACTAGTCTTTTCACTCTCCTCAAAATTTAATAAAATATGTTTTACATCTATAGGTCAGGAACCAAAGAGCACATTAAGCATTCAAGTGAAAGGTTAAAGATCTACTACCAAGTAATGAAATGCCAGGTGTTTATGAAACTCCAGAGCCCTGTGGGGGGGGAAGTAGAGAGGAAAGACAGGAAGAGTTTTGAACCTATGGGTAAAACAACATAAACAGGATACCAAAAAAAGAAGTGAGGGGGGAAAACAGTAATGAAGTGTTGCTCAATATGTGTGAAATCGGAGCCATAATTTCATCCTGCCAGAGGATAAGAAAGGAACGAACAAAGAAGGCACAGAGAAGGAGGAGGTGACAGTCACTGTAAATCAATATCTGAGGTTAACACAGGACATTCTGTAAGAACACTACTTCATTAAAAATAGGAGTCATGATGGGCTGGGATTAAGGGACGCAACCAATTTAGACTCTGGTAGCTTTCTCTGTGCTGTCCCAAGGCAGATGGGGGGGGGGGAGGGTAATTCCATCAGTTAACACATTTACGACCAGAAAGTGATGGCTGCTATACAAATGGTAAATAGTTTTGAGTATCAGAGTGCTGAACTTGGGAGTCCAGTGATTGTTTCAAGTCTAGATCTGCTATTATTCTGCCTTTCTTTCACTGAAAATAGGCAAAGCACTAGTGAGGGCTCTTTGGACTGGTGCCCAGCCAGCCAAATCAGCCAGCTGGAGATCTTCCAAGTGTAGGAGGTACACAGCTGTCAAGATGCTCTAGACTACAATACTGGCAGAGTCACCGATGGGCAGATGCTACTGCTGCAATTGGATGAAGCCCTGAGCTCAGAAAGATCTGTCCTATTTTCACTCAGACAATGTGGGAACTTGGTCTTTGCACAGTGCATTATGAAACCCAAATGTCTGGAAATGGGGTCCTTCTTCCCATCCTTTTCCCTGAATTACTCAAACTTGGGTCTTCATGTTGTCATGAAGCCTGGGCAGAAGAAAGCTTGCAACAGCCAAGCCTCCCAGCACATCCACCTGGCCCCTGCTCCTGCTTCTCTCTGTGGAGTACAGTACCACAAGGAAACACCTGCCCTAGCCATATTTCTGCCCGCAGCTACTTATTTGTTGATTCATTTTCACGTTTAATGCTCCTGTTTTATTGTAAGATCGGTACATTTACTTAGAAGGAAGTGCCACTAGCTGATAAAATTGAGGACTACTGCCCTATGCTGTAGATTCTGAAGGTGGAAAAGTGGCCTTTTCTAGTCTATCCCTCTGCTCTCTTCGGTGTATGTGCTTATGGCTTAACTGTGATTTCTCTGGTTTAAACTCAGTGTAGTAAATCAAAATATGAGACTGTGCTCCTGTTGCACCTGTTTTCAGGACAATCGATTTTCCAGGAATTTCCTGAAATTACTGTGATTTCACCCTCCTGGTGCCAAGTAGGCATGCTTATATACAGTTTATAAACAAGGAACCTGAAGCTCAGATTTGACCCAACACTGTTAACTGCTGGCAGGAGCCAAAAAACTACTTGGCCACAGAACCAAGCAGACAGATCCATGTTCTAACCAGGCATTTGTAGCAGCTGATTTCTTGTCTCTGCTGCAGTCAGATCAATGGTAATACACAGGCCTTTATGCTACCTACCTACCTAATCTGTATGCTACTGCAAAGCTTTACAGCTGATAGAGTAGCAAGCTAAACTCTCTCTCCCTCTGTGCATGTGTTATTTATATATGTTAGTTTTTCTGGTGATCTCAAAATGGTCTCTCAAATTATTTAACCCTTCCAATGTCGTTATCATAGAAACCTAGAAAAGGGTAAAGCTGAAAGCCCTGGGAGGTTATCTCTTCCCTCTCTTTACTCCAAAAGATTGTATTATGATAAAGTACTGGAGAATTAGAATCTTAACAGATGGAGAATCCTATGTATGTATATATTTTTTCCCATGGAGTAGAAGAGGGAATCATGTACACATTTTTTGCATAAAGGAACAGTGTGTAGCTTACCCACTGTGAATAAATCTAATTTAGTCATCTTTATGCCTCCCTGATCTTCATCCTCTGAAGTTTGCTGGAGGGTCAGATGTGCACTCTGGGAAATTTTCCAGATTCTGTGCTGGTTTTCTCTGCCCCCACTTCTTACACTCGCTATTCTGCCTTGTGCTGGAGTTTTTCTACGTTATGACAATGCCACCAGCAGTGCTGAGCCTGCATTTAAGGCTCTGGATGTACACTCCAAGTCTTTTGGTGCCATTGTGAGCTGCAGCCTCTGTGTGGCAGCAGAACATAGCACACCTTGAGGCGACAGCTCTGGGCTGGACCGGGATCCTTTTCAAAGGGAATGCTGGTGTTTGACACTGGGAATTAGGGCTCTGCTTTCTACTTCCACCTCTGCTACTAATCTTTGTATGGTCTTTGGCAAATCACTTACCTTCTATGACTCCCAGCTGCAAAAATACTTAGGTGCCCAGTGCCCCATCCTGTTGGGTTTTTTTGGGAGACAGGGAGTTACACTTTTTTTTGACTTAGGTCATATTGGAAATCATTTTCAGATCACTAAGTATGTAACTTACCTGACATGTTATTACTCTAAGGTGCACCTTTTTTTTTTTTAACTTGTGAGATCATGCTGTATTTTTTGAGATATTTCCATTTGTAAATGAAATTACAGTTCCGCACTGACAGACTTCAGCTCTAAATTGCAATCTGATTCTTTTATTTGCTTATTTCCCTCTCTCCCACCACCCCAAACTCTTCTTCACAGATAATAACAGTAGAGAATTGTACTTGGTTGTACTTGTCTAAGCTCATTGGATGCTTTTAATCACATCTCAATGACTCAAAGCCAAGATCAACTTCCTTTTGTAAAACCCAGTTGAAGAAGATCAGAATCATGGCATTTCACTTTAAAAATCAATAGTTCTATTTATTTTCAGTGTAACAGGACTTCAGCACTCCAGGTATATACAAGCACACTGGTGTATTGGGTGCATTACAGATAAATCAAGAGTAGCAGTTAAAAACTGAATGGGATTTGTGGCACTACTAGCTCTCCTTGAAAAATGTATTCTTATAGCAGTGTGGTGTGGTGTTAGTGTCTGTCCTTTCAGCTGCACAGCATGTATCTTTTACTGCTGCATGGTGAAATGTCAGGGGTACTGATGTTATAGTTCGGAGCAGAAGGGAAACATTGAAAGGATCTCCTGGTATCTGTTCCAGCTGCACATGCTCCACTGTGTGCTGGCACCCAAGGGATGAAGCATGCCTTGTGCCAGTCAAGCCTATTCTCCATCTCAGTATAGCACTGAGACATTCTGATGTTGACAATGAAACTCACCTATCACATTCTTCTTTGTCCAACCCCACAGCTGAAGGCTGATGAAAGGATCATCAAAACAGAGCATGGGCTGCTGATCCGCAGCTTACAAAGAAGGGACGCAGGAGCCTATTTCTGCAAAGCACAGGAGCACACCTTTGTCCACACCATCGTTAAGCTGAATTTAAACGTCATTGAGAACGGGCAAATGGAAAGCACTCAGAAAACTGAGGATGAGGAGGGCAGGGTGAGGGATTTGCTGACAGAGTCCCGGCTGAGGTACAAGGACTATATCCAGCTCGTCAGCAGCCCTAGCTTTAGCCTGGATGAGTACTGTGAACAGATGTGGCACCGGGAGAAGCGGCGGCAGAGGAACAAAGGGGGAGCCAAATGGAAGCATGTGCAGGAGATGAAAAAAAAGCGAAACCGAAGGCACCATGAGCCAAGCAGCCCACTGTCTACGTAGTTTGTAAATGCTATTTAAAGAAAGGACACTTTTCATTAAAAAAAAATATACTGTGTTCTGGTTTTGTGCATCTTGCTATGAATTAGTACTACTTCTTATTGAGATCAGATAACTCACCATCACTATTAATCTGTATGAGACAGTACAATGGGATTGGATACCAAATGAGACATTCCTTATTGGAGTACCACACACCAGGCAGTCATTTCAAATGCATTCATTAAAAAGTAAAGATGTACACTTTTAGCTAATTTCTGGGTAGCCTTAGGCTACGTGAGCTGTGTTCTGTACTGCCTGCATAATTTTCACATAGGATTTAGTGTCCATGTTCCCATGTTGTTATTTTCTGCCACATTTCGCTCCAGAGGTGGCTTCACTTCAGGGGAGGGCAGATGTATTTCTAGTTCTTTGGCATCTTTCTGAATAAGAAGCATGGTAGAAATGTGTGACATATCTGCAAAAATACCCACTAATTTAACCACTGGGCTTTTATACAGGCACACGAGTGGAGTTTGCTAGCACAGAGAGGCACAGAAAAAAAAAATCAAATTAAGTATTGGCTTAGGGACAACATTCATTCTCCCCATAAAAAAAAGAGAAAGCATAATCATAGTTTAAGAGAGGGGAATTAACAAGCGTTACTCATTAGAGTTTGAGTAGCCTCTAGTTTGTAGTCCATCTGCTGAAATGAAATGTTGATTCTAATTGAAACTGCCATCGAGATGCTTGGTAGTAAATTTCCTAAGTGGTCCATGGGAGGTATGTGCACAAATCCTATTAACAAATAATGGGATTCCTGCCTGCACCTTTCCTGTCTCTCAGAAGCTTTGACTCTGACTGTTTCTCTGGCCCTTTGCTAGCTTTGTTTAATGCAGAGGAAAGGAAAAATAAAAGACAACAGTAAAGCTAAAACAAAAGACGATGAGGGAAAAATATTTAGTGGCTGTGACCAGTGTTCTTGACACAGAGCTGACATTCCTCAGATGTGTACATCTTTGGGATTTTCTCCCAAGGATCTTATGTATTTTTAAGTTGAAAATTTGCGTTGTTGGAATTAATACTTTTATTATAAATAAATAAAACAAAAGATGTCCACATGTAAATAAAACTTGTAAGTTAGAAATTTGTTATATGCCATAATTTCATTTGTAAAGTGTTCCTTTTCCCTTGGTTTATATTTTGTTCTTGGTACTGTAAATCTTTCCATATAAGCAAGAAACACTGGCCTCATTCTTCTCTATTTCGCGTTACTGTGATTTCACTGAATTTATTCCTGATACGCAGCAACAAACACAAGCTCAAAATCAGACCTACTGTCTCTTCACATGAGTCACAGCCCCCGTTTCGTCTCCTCCATCTAACCTCCCTCCGTTTTGACTTTCACGCCTTTTTGAGTGTGAAATGACAAATTAGCCACTTCCTCACATGGAAGAGAGCTTTGATGGATACCAAAACGACAGACTTTACTAGTTTCTCATGCATTCTACAGATCTTGAGAGTAAAGTCTGTGGGAAACCCATGTAATTGGTGTGCACCTCATTAAGGAACCGAAAACATTGGCTCTGAAAGTTGTAGATTCGCTCTTGCCCGTGCTAGTGTTTGTGTGTGCGTTCAGTCCCTGATCTGTGATTGTGTAGATCCAATTTGCATCGCTGTTCATTTCCTCTCTCTTGAAAGTCAGATAGAGTGAAGTGTTTGTCAGGTTTCAGAAAGGAATCTCAGCTTGCCCACGCTTCTTGTAAAACCTTAAAGCTGAGTTTGCATGTGTTGTATAAAAGCCAGCGATACCATATGTCATTCATTTTAGATGCTTTTTTAATAGGAGATATATGAGTTAATTAGGAGATATTAGATAGCATGCATACAATGCTTTGATAGTGTAAAGCACTGAGTGCTAAATATCATAAAATACATCTGTGGGGAGGAGGGAATTACTCGGCACAGGACCTTTAATCAGCAGAGAAAGTGATGCTGAAGATACTAACCACTCCTACAGTTTTGAGAACATGCACAGATCTTTTTGGCAGTTTTGCTACAAAATAATGCAGGCCAGACGTTTCACAACAGGCTCTTCATTTTGGGTGCCTTGATTTTAAGACAAATTAATGCTACTTAAAGAGGGTATTAAACTACTAGAAATAAAGCATCCTAAGACAAGGGATACTCAATATTCTTGGCTGGAAGATTATGCTGTCACCATACAGAACCCACCCAATTATTCCTTATTAGATTTTTATCTGTCCACAAAGTCCTATTTCTCTGACTTGGACATTAAGTAGATGAGTGGAACCACACCAAGGCTATGGAATAACAGTGGTCTGCGTTTGCATATACTCACCGAGGATCTCCTCCCCAGTGGTGACGCAGTTCTTTAGTTAATGCATTTCAGATAAATCTCATCACGTTTACCTACTTCATAAAAAAGCAAATCAATTTATTCTTCCATATTTTTTCTCCTCCATGAAAACTAAATCATCTGATGTATGATTAGATATGACTGGTGGTAGGTATTCTAAAAATGAATACCCCCCTCTTTGACTTTAGTAGAAGTCTGGGATGACTAAGGGTCTCGGTGTTAGGAGCTTTAGATTTAAATGGTTGAATTAAAATGTTATTACTCTTAAAAACAACTTTCATTTCTTTTTATTTAAAGTGTTTCTGAAATGAGATTCTTCTTAAAGCAATGGCCTCATCAGTGTGGGGTGCAGTGGCAGTGTAAAACCCCAAGTAAGACATAAGGCCTCTTCCATCATGGGAGATAGATTCAATGTCCTCCAACCAGTGTGCTGTATTGGCTTCAAGCCACTCCAGGAAGCATATTTAATAATAGTGCATAAAAAGTCTGTACTTTGGTACACTGGGTAAGATGTATGATGCTGTAGCTGGCAGGGCTAGCATAGCCACTCATGAGCAGCAGGTATTACACATGCAAAGAAGCCAGAGAACCTTGGAGTCCAGGGAATGAGAGGGACAGATCAGGGATCAATCACTACGTGAGGTAAGCCAGGGTTTTGTTAGGCAGTACTCAGCAATGCGGAGCCAGGAGTAGTGGCAGGAGGAGCAGTGGGTCTTTCCATAACCTGCAGTCCCAGATAGGGGTTCAGAGGATGAGGTAGCTCAGAAACTGTAACAGGAAAGGATCCCTCTCTAAAAAAAAACCAAAACAAACAAAAAAACCCACCTACCTAATCTTCTATATAATTTAAAAGCTCAACTCTAATTCTGCTTAAATTTCAAATCAATGAGTTGGGGGGTCGGTTGGGCTGCTGTGAGACACACTATGAGCCACAACAGGCTAATAGTTAAAATGAAACTGAGCCTTGTCTCCTTCAAGAGCTCCATAAAAATGAAGTTAAAGTTTTGGTCCAGCGTGGAAAAAATTTGCCTTCACTTTAATAACTGTAGGTTTTAAACAGATCCCTTAGCATGTATGGTACAATATAGATATTTGTTTGCATATGCATTCAACCAGGAGTCCAATTATTAATACATTATCTTTGTCTTCAACAAAACCTTTCCATTGACTCTACTTCAGCAAAAGGTCAGGACTGGACTGAACTGAAGTGGTTTCAAACAGCAATGTGAGCTGTAGTAATAAAAAAATGCTGAAAACTGACATAAGCTCTAAAGCCCAACAGGGCCCTAAATTTTGTAGCAATCTTGCAGTCAACTAAAATAAATCAGAAAATGGGATTAGCAGGAAAAGAAATAAAGTATTAACACTTATTGTGATAAACTAGTTCCGTTGCTGGAAACTGTTCCAACAACAGGTGTGAATGTGTGTGTATTCATGCCATAAGCAAATACTTTTCTCTCCAAGCAGTTAAAGTCACATCGCTTGAGGTATCTAAGAAGCTGAATGCTTTCCAGTTCATACATAGATTTTGGACCTGGTTCTTGTGTTGCTCATAATGAAGTAATTAGATTAAATGCATTAGATTTCCTCTGGTTCATGTGCTTTTGAGATCAGAAAATTGCTGCTGTTCAAATGCTATGAACCCTTTAACTGTTACAGGTATTGATCTGCATTTAACATTTCAGATAATGAACAGTTACTTGTTACTCATTATTAATGTAATGAGCCTATGTCTCATAATAATGTCTCCATATTTAATAACAACTAATGGAAGTTGAGTTTGCTAATGTTTTGTCACATGAGCATATGTATATAGGGATGTGTATACAAATGTCTTGTTTGCTGTTCATTTTGTAACAGAGGTTAATTTGCAAAAGGCAAATGTGATTTCAAGGGTCAAGGTTCAGCTCATCTTCCACTGACAGCAGAAATTAAAATTCTTCAGGACCTGAATTGTAGCCTAAGTGGACTATAATATGTATTTTTAGTCTGGTAGTCAAACACCAACAGCTATGTGTTGTTCTGTAGAGTATGTTGGCATGGTTCTTCTTGCATATAGCTGTAGGTGAGATGTGGAGGTCTAAGGAATTACATCTGCATGAAGGGAAAACTGAGCCCCCATGTCTCTTTAATACATTCTCTTACATTTTATAATCTTTAAATGGTCTCTTTTGTAATATTTTACCACAGTGTTGCTAATATTACCCTGACCTAGGCTTCTGTCATTAGCTGAAGTGTGACATTCTTTACAGTTATAATCCAGATTTTGAGGTTTGTAAAATTGCTTCATTACAGCAACAAAAAGACGACTTGGGGAAAAAAGTTTAATTATAAATTCTAAAAGGCAAATTTGTAAGAATTCATTTCTACACCTCAAAACAGTGGTTATTCTAAAATGTGTTAGAGACACCAGTATTTGTTTCCCTTTCTAGTCAGGTAAGGATACCTAACAAATTGTAAAGTTGAGTTTTCACTTGCCAATATGTGGCTGAAACATCTGGTCTGACAGCTGTAGTAAGACTGGGTTTTTACTTGCTTGAATTTTTCTTCTACCAGCTAAGCCCATTATCTCCAGCCTCAGACTCTCTGGTTTGTCAGGTGGATTTACTTTTATGTGGAGGAATACCTCCAGATCTGGTGTTTCCTCAACATAAACATCCCTACAAAGTCATAGTATCAGAGCCTGCCTTCAGATGATGACTTCCCTAAGCATTAGCTTTTGCATTCAGTTGCAGATGCAAACCAAACACTGTGAGGTAAATTGGAGACCGCATGGGATTTTCATTTACAAAGGAAATTTTTTGGGACTGTTGCTTAGAGCTCCCCTTTCTCTTTTTGCTTATGTGGTCACTGTGTATAATTCTCCAATTTAAAATCAAAGTCTTTTGTTCTTTAAAGCATAAGATTTTCCATTTGATGTAGAAAACCCTGAAGAACATTTGCAGGTGATTTTTTTGATTGATATGGACTGCTGGTTAATAGTTTCAAACAGTACAAGCCAAAGAAATCATCTACCCACAGAAGGCTGTGATATTTGAAGGGAGCCCAGACACATCTCAGTTTTGGTGGTGTTTCATATTCTGTTCCCTTCCCATTATGGTATTTAAGTGCTGGGGTTTTGAGTTTTTTGGGAGAGGTGGAGTGTGTTTGGTTTTGATTTTGGTTTTTAGGGGGGGCCTTTTGTTTGTTTCGAGGTTTGGGAGTTTTGCGTGTATATGTGTTTGCTTTGCTTTTTGTGTTCTACTCATTTTTTCATGTTATTTCTCCTATTGAGATGAAGAATGATCAAAGCCAGATGCTTTCTGGTGGTGCAATATACGACAAAGCAGTAAAAGGAACAGAAGGCTCAGGCAGATATTTTGGTATGGATGACAACATAGTAAATTTACAAGGGGCAAAGTCTTATGGCTTAAATGACTATACTGAGAGTACAGAAACCATTGTGGCATTTCTCTGGCCTAGGCTGAAGTTGTAGATTTACAGAAGGTCTATTTTTAAATTTCTGAAATATTGTCAATAAAACATAACAAAAAAATTAATCTGTTACTAAGTTATCTATACTTGTCAGAAATATCAAAATTTCTGGCAGAATTTACAGATCTTCACTTTCTGAAATTATTTTCATATTTTAAAATGTTTTATTTTTAAAAAATGCTGTTACTTTAATTTCAAAATATGTATATTCAAATGTTTATCACTAAGAAATATTTGCTTTCTTAAATACTTTAAAAACCTGCACTTTCAACACTGTCTTTGCAAAAATATCAGAAAAAAATGGGAAAGGTGGAAGTGGAAAATATGTTTCTCTGTGTTTTTATAAAAGACAAAGGAAAAGCATCATTAGACATTGTTCATGTCCTCTTTTGGAGAATTTATGTGACTTTCTTCAATGACGTTTTCTGTAGAAATGAATTGTAATAATCACATTTTAAGACCACATGGAATATATTTTGGCTGTAAGAATTGGATGCAAAGCATACAAATCTATAAAAATTCAAATGAGAAATTAAAATAGATTATGCTGAAATGTTTACTTAATTTTTCCATTTATGATGATGCATGCACCTCCATTCCCCTCTCTGTCAGTGACTATCTCAGGATGTATATTGGCTGTGAAAAAAGGAAGAGATTACAAAAACATATGATCTCCAAATTCCAAAATGAAGAGTCACACTAAATGGACTGGCTTCAAGGATTATTATTAATACCTGACATTTGACCAGTAAAGACTGTATTTTCTCCTAAGATGAAATTCATGATACCTCCAGAAGCTCAATACATGAATTGTATGCCATATACCTACTTTTAATTTGTAAGGCACAAGTGGTAACTTAAGTTGACTTTGTGAGTGAGGCTGATTTTCACTCTTGTAGTGTAACTATTTATAGAATAATAAAACTGAAACATTTTGATAAGAGTATCTATCTGTAAATGGTGCTGCTCATTGAGTTAATATGATAGCTTATTTAAGCTGTACTTCAGTTATGTTTGTCATGCCTGCTGTTTTATTAACTATTTCAATCTTATATGCAAAAGTAACTGAAAAAAAGCATATTTTGTTTGTACTGTAATAAACAGAAAATTCTGAGGTTTGGCTTCTTTTTTAAAACCATGTCAAATGCAGAGTCAAATTTGAATTTTCGGAGAAACAAAGTCTGCAATATGTCATGGAAATTGCAAGATTTAGTAATCTAAAGTGTCTTATTTCAGAAGTCTTACCTAAGTAAGGATTGTCTGATATTCACCCCTCCCCTGAGGATGTGTCTGAGTCCAGAGAACAGAGTGAGTCCACAGAAACAGCAATTTAGATTAATACAAGCAAAGCAATACACAATAGGCAACCCTATGCTTCTTAATTTAAATTCAGTAATAGCTTTTTAATGCATGCATTTATAGATGATTAGCAGGAACCATTGTCCTTAAAGACTGTACTGACATTGTGTTTTACAGTTACCCTCAAGCCAAATTGATCGCTCAGCCATCTCAGGAGCAACTTTGGCTCTAAGGGACTGTGATTGTCTCCTGCCTTTCAGAGTGTTTTCTGGATGGGAATAAGCGGGGAGAAGGTAAGGTTGTTCATTTTTTTAATCAGATTTTGTTGTCTCCTTTCACAATTATGGAGAGAGAGAATTTTTTGGGGAAAAAAGAAATCTCTAGGCAGGAGAATAAATAAGCTGACTGTCCAACTCCTCCTCTAGCCCTAGCACAGCTCCCTGTGTTTCAGGGAATTTGTTAAAGGTTAAGGAGGCAATTTCGTTAACAGACGGTCAGCATGTTATTTCCAAGGACATCCGCATTGGTGTACTCAAGGACACCTGATTCCCAGTCCCATGCTGTGTCCATTAGACCATGATGTTTCTGACCCTTTGCTGGGAAAGGTCCCAGGGTACTGTTGGCCTGAAAGCTGATGCCAAATCCCAACTGCAGCAATAGCATTCTGCTCACCTAAATTCCACCTGCAGTTGCAATTGGATATGGTATTCTTCATTTCCGAGCCTGAACTCTTGTTTCTGTGTTACCATGCACTGCTAAACAGCTGCTGTGTTCCCCCACTCCCTCCCCACAGGTGGCTGCATTTGATAATGTCTCATGTAGGATCCATCTTGGTCCCATTGAAGTAAGTGGGAATTCTGCCAGCGTGTCCCAGCTCTGCTCCTGCATCCAGCTGGTAAAGCACTTTCAGTTCCTGCAGGAGAAGAACTGCTCTGTGCGGGCTGGCTGATTATCCAGGTTTGTTAGCAGAGGTGGGTGTCAGAAAGAAAGCAAGAAGCAAGCAAGCAAGAAATGCTTCAGCTTGTTTCTGCCACCACTCACTCAGTAAAAGCTTGAATGTGGCACTGGTTTGTGTGCACTCGGAGAAACAAAAGCTAATTAAGCTGAAATCTGTCATCTTCTCTGCAAGGATTTAGCAGGGTCAAACTTCAAGACAATTAATGATGAGTCTGGGGAAGAAGCACACAAGCTCTTCTGCAGTTGCTCAGAGACATTTCCAGAATTGATTGGCTTCCTGAGCTCTCTCTGCTCTACTCTTTTCAGTGTGTAGTGTCTCTTTTCAGGCCTTCAGAAACCAGAAGGGCTGTTAGCTGAGGAAGTCTGTGCTTAAAGTAAGAGGTATGAGGTAAAATCCAGCCCTTCATGACTCAAATGGCTGGAAGTGTTCTGGGATGTGTTCACACACAAAGTCCATATGTACTGTGAAAATAAGTGACTGGGAGCTAACAGCCTGTTCATAATCATTTATATTTCTGCACAGTAAAACATGGTGTAGAGGACACTTAGGGATTTGTATATTTTACACCATTGCATCCATGCAATTTCTGTGTAGAGTAATAACCATATTGGTGCAGAATGGCAGAGTCTGCATTTCCCAAGCACATTTCTGCAGAAAAGCTCATCAAATACTGGAAAAAATGTACACCAGTTTGCACAAGACAATTTATGAAATGCTAACAAACATTATTGCCCTCTCTACTTCTGCTTAGAATACCTTATAACAACTTGTAACTGAATATATAATGGAAAAAGTTAGCAAGCATTTTTAAGAGTTGCTAGATGAAACTGAAGTGTTGTTAAGACAGGAAATAACAAACCTTGACATTTTGGCCAAAGTTTGATTCTTTGCCTTGCAATAAAAGTGGTAATGGCTATTTTGTGTTCTATCTTCCAGTGTAACAATTAGATTACCTTACAATTACATCTTCCAGTTGTAGATGCATTTCCACACACAGGAAAGAAAATCAGCAGCAAAAGAGCAAGGGTTCCTTTTCTGCCTCTCTCTAACAGGTAGGTGTGGTCCCTGACTTTCTCCCAGGAAAACTTGACTGCTTTCTTTTCCCTCATAAAGTAAACAACCATAACCAGTCAGTGTTTGGACTGTATCTGCTAACACATACTAGACTTGCTTCTCTCCGTGGCTGGGACTATTCTCAGTGAGCACAGGTGTTGGCATGTGCAGCGCTGAAATTGTTGTTTTAGCTTTGGAAGTTGACAGCTTGGGCACATAGGAGACTTTTGAAAAATACTCACATGAGAGTCATTGTCATTAAGGTTTATTATTTAAGGAAACACAGAATTTGGTTATGGAATCAAAGTAATATATGTTTTGGGTAATGCTGCATTACAGGAAAGACCAGTCACAGTATAAAATTGTTGCTCCCCTTAAGAGAAAGCTCTTAGATGCCAGCAGCTGAGGCAGACTTCGCTCTGTTTCCCAAAGAACAGAAGTGAATCAGAAGAGCAGTTTTCCAGATAAGTAATAAGAAAATTGCAGGAAACACTGATAATTCTCCTTTAATCTAGTAAAGCATAGAATTTCTCTGTCCCTTAACCTGATGCAAATCAATGTTCAGAGTGCGTATTAATTTGTATCTTCCAACATATTTTTAAGGTTGGTAGGGTATGCATGGTTGTATTGGGTTTGGCTGAGATGGAGTTCATGTCCCCATAGCAGTTTTCAGAAATGCTGTGCCTCGGGTTGAAGATAACCTGTGATGTTGTGACTGCTGCAAGGCTGCCACAGCACCAAGGGGATGGGGTGGACAAGATCTTGGGAGGGGACACAACAGAGACAGCTGACCCAAATTGACTAAAGGGCTATTCCATATCTTTTATCCCTGAGCTGACATCATATGGTATGGACCTAATCTGTAACAAAGGTTTGCATGGGCTACATTATGTGAGAGCTACTTTAGCTAATGCCAAAGGCTTTAAACAGGGAAGAAATGATGGCAATTTTCAGTTTTCAGAATGCTCAGGGTTTTCTGCCTGAATAAAGCCAAAAAAATTGAGAATCTGTTTACCTGGCATTAAGACAACTTCAGAAGGAGAGAGTCCAAGGATCTGCTGACATACCTCATGTCCACACAGAAGGTAATAGCAGTAAAGAATATGATGCCAGGTCAGATCATAATTATGTTCTCATTTGGATAGAACGGAGTAAGTATGTTGCACAAAACATGCATATTGTACCTTTCATTTCAAATTACTTTCTTTTGTGAAAATAAAATTGTAGAAGAACATGAATAGGCAACAGTCAACCCTTCCAAATCTGTATATTGTTTCCTTCATCCCTTCCCCTTCCAGCTGGTAAGTATTTTTACTTCCTATTATGGTTTTTTCTTTCTTATTCCTGAGGGTCTGCAATATTCTCATATGGAGCATGCTTCAAAGTGCATTCCTGACTTCAGGATTTAAAACACGGTGAAGAGGGTAACAATATTTTATTTCATTTAATACAATCTAAACTCCATCTTGTAGAGATGCCTTTAACTCAGGAACTCACAATTCACTTGTTGCATACTTCAGCTTTCCTCCTTGGTCTTTTTCAATGTCACTAAAGCAGCATATGAAAGTCCTCTATGATAAATGAAAACACTCTGGAATATAAGTGGTGGGAAGCACGTGCTATTTTACGCATTGATGCAACTCCATTCTGTTCCTATTAAAATAATTCTTTTCATCATGAGTGCTCTTGTCCTTTTTCTCCACTTACAACACTAAATCTTCTGGTAGTTATTTTCTAGCTTTTATTTTTTGCATTCTGTGTTCTGCTTTTCTTTAGACTCTAAAGCAATGACACTAGTAATGTGCAACCAGTTGACTAATTGAAATGATAGGAATTCAAAGACCTGGAAAGTATATAGTAAGACTGCTATGTCTTACACTGCATTTTGTCATACACTGTGGTTTTTCAAAGAGGAATCCATTTGTTGAGGATAAAGGGCTAAAGATACATACCTTTATTATTCAGAATTCCTTCTATATTAATTGTTTGAAGTGATGAAGAGAAAGATAGTAAGATATAAAAGACTTGGAGTCCCTATCTCCTGCTTTGGTGAAGAAAACACTGTTCTTCAGCCTTAATGCAGTATGTGTCAGCAAAGTACAAAATTATTTGTGCTACTGAAAGGTTTTCACTTTATACATTAATTTAACAGAAAATGCACTGCATGAGCATGGTCATAAATTCATTTTGCTTGAAAATGGAAAAAAAAAAGCCCCAGAGCTGCACTCTTACTCCATGTGTCTTGACCAAAGACACCCTTTCACTGCATAATTTTAGAATCCCATTTTGCTGTCTGACCTGTGCTAAGTAGAACTCTATTAAGTGAGTTGTTGTGTTGAAATCTTTTGACCTGTCCATGATTAGTTAGGAGATGATGTAAGGAGTGTTGAAGAAATGGATTGTAATTCATAGTCTGACACTATTCCTCACTAAACAGCTTCTGTGTCTGAAAATAATTCAGTTTATTTAAATGAAGCAGCTTCTGTCTTATACCAGCGTTTGGAAAGGCTTGGAAAAGTTTCAGTTAAAATTCAAGATGACTGTGTTACTTCAAAAACTGGGGTAGATACATCCAGTTTTCCTTTAAAAGCTTTAAATAATGTAAATATAGAACAATAAAAAAATTCCCAGATTTTCTGCCAAGTATTTTAAAAGTTCTGCTGAGTCACTCATTTAATTTTGCAACTCCTTCTATGGAGGACTATTTTAATATAGTGTGTCTCATTATTTCAATGTTTTTAAATATAGATAAGTCTAAATTTGAAATATCTCCTGCATTTCCTGGGACAAGCCGAGGAAGAAAATAAAAAAACAACAACAAAAATCCCTAGAAAACATTAACAAAGAAAAAACAAACTCTTATTTGCTGATCAAAGTGAAACTTACTCTGATACACCTTTCTAATGTTTGCTTATTTTCTTCTAAAAGCAATGATTTAGTGTTGAACATGGAAAAGATCTATTTGCTTTAGAGTGCAAGAATAAGAATCCAGTGGAATTATTTGTTGATTTTTATTCAGATATTGTCATAAACTGTGAGTTCAGTGTTTCCAGGGAGTCTGACTTCAAAGAAAAGATTTTCAGAACTGTGCCATTAAACAATTCTTAACATAACCATGAGGAATTGACAGAAATACTTTCCTTTTTCTTATTTCCAGCTAGGAAAACACTGCTAAGCATCATTCCAAAGCTTTGTGGAAACAGATGGTATGCGATAACGAAAGACTATTTCAGAGTAAAATAGCTCACTCTTTTTTCTTATCATTCTTATCATTTTTGCCAACTGTCCTTCATTATAGTAATTTGTGTGCATATTTTCTATGGTGTCTTCTTTCAAAAACATAACCCAGACCTTTAACATTTTCTATGCTTCTGTGCTGAATCAGATCAAACCTGGGTCACCAAAGGAAAGATGCTTGTATTTTCTATGTGTGCATTTTGCCACCCTGTTCATATAATTTCAAAAATCTAGTTAAATCCACACAGACTGGTTTCATTTGTGCATTTAACCTCTGTAAAGGTAAGATCAATAAAGATCATATCCAACTGTCACTGTGTTAGATCAAGATCTCAGGCTAAACATATGGTACAGAAAGATTTAGGTATATAACCCTTGAATCTGGATTTGTGGCATAGAGTTTCTGTTCTTACTTGGTAAAAGATGTGACTGTCAACAGTACAATTTTCTCAGCTTGTGTAGCTGGAAGTCTGGTGTGGTGATATATCAGGATGTATTATAAACAGAAAAAGACCAGGCTTTAGTATGCACTCTATTCAAATGACCATCAGTACCACTGTATGATTTTATAATTAGACCTGTCTTTATCCAATATAGAACAATTTTACTAACTCCTATTAACCTTGCACGAAAAATGCTGATTGACAGCAGAGGCCTGCAGTTGTTTGTTTTCTATAGGACAGTATGAAATAGTAAAGTGTATTTCTCTTGATTTCCTCTATTAGACACTTCAAGCTTTGGTGAAGTATTACATCAGGATAAGTGGCTAATGTGTTCTAGTATGGCAATTTCTATGAAAATAAAAATCTCCCTCTCACTAAATATAAAACAATTTTAAAAATAAAGCTTAAAATGAGACTTTGCTTTTCTAAAAATCCTGCTTTTTTTCTGCCATCTCTACCAAAAGCCAGCACTGTTGCTACACTGTGGCTATGCTGACAAAGCAAAAACAAATATTAAGGAACAGATCAGGGAAATAAAAAAACAACCAACCAACCAAACAAACTAGAAAAAGAATAAAAATGACATGCCTAGGTACCCTGGATTTCTGCCCTGTGTTATACCTCTTGAGGAGTGGCAGAATGGCAGAGAGAGACAGAGAGAGAATACACGAGAGCAAGACTCAGCATAGTAATTCAGAGGAAGAAATGGAAAACTCTACTTTCCAAATAAAGTCAAATTTAACGTTCATTATATTGGCATGCCATTATAAACAGCAAAATCTTTCCTTTACTGATATGTGTATGGCTTTTCAGGCTGATTTTTACAACAGGGCAAAGCCTGGGGATAATTAATTGCACTCACAGATTTTTTGTATAGATCACAAGTTTTTTTCCATATTTTGTGTTATATATGTAGACTCCATCTTCCACTGTGAACTTATACTAAGTTGAGTAACTATTTAGATAACCCTCAAAGGCAATTCTTTCCTGCAGACATTTAACTATTATGGAATGAATCATTAAAACAATTTATTTTAGCAAAAAGTAAAAATAAAGTCCATTTCTGAAAGAGGAGAGGTTTTCATTCCCATGCTGTCTCAGAATTTATTTGCCTATTAACAGTTCCATAATAATCTAACTGGTCATATTGCATTCCTGATTCATCCAATAACTTTTCTGAAAGTTAGAAGGCTAATTGCAAGAAGTGATTATTTATAATACCAGAGTGCTTTATTCAGGGGACCCATTAAAAGCATAAACAGTGGGGACAGAGAAAGGTTACAACTGGTATAATGAAAAGAAATGTATGAAAATTTTATACAAATATCACTCCTAAACTTGTCCAGATTTTAAATAAAGACTTCTAGTGAAAATAATGTTTTACTTCAGAGGATCCAGTGTGCTTTATACTAATGAAAATAGACTATTTCAGTCCCAATGTAGCTATTCCACTTTACTTGCCTGAGTTGTTGCGAAGATTTTCTTATGGTATTCTGAAAATCAGATGTTTTCTTAGAGCCATGCTGTTTAGTGAGTTAGTGAGAATTTGAGTGTGAGATTTTTAAAAGACATACCCCCCAAAACACAGCTCCAATTTCAAGTGATTTTTATTTGGTTTGGGATGGTGGTTTTTTTTAAAGACTCTCATTTCTGGTAAATCAATCTGGTGACTGTCTGGGATCAGAATATTTTGCATTAGCACTGTTACCAGTCTGCTTTTAGATGCATATAGCACCTCTGAGGACCAGCAGGACACATGGCATTGTACACCCTCTGCTCTTCCCTTGCACAGACTAAATCATTCAAGTGTATTTTGCTAGTTTTGTGCTGTGCCAATCGGCAGAAGTGAAGGGTGTACAGAGACAAGAAGGGAATAGAAACTTCTATGGATGGACTTGGGACAACAGGGGCATTGCCTGACAGTGTGTGGCAAGCCATACCTGCAGCACATCTGTTTTATGCTATACTCCTGAAGCTACTTTTGTGAAATAATCAAGATTATGGCATGTGATGCCTATGTAGGTGTGATCTGAACGAAGATACATATCTGGAATTAGATGTCCTCCTGCAGAGTTAGGTAGCCCAGACATCTGTATCTGGATATATCCAGAGCAAAAACATACCCTTACGCAGGGAACAGTGTGACATCTTGACCTTAGGAACATTCATTATGGCTGGAAGGGGATTTTTTTTTAAGACAGAATGTTCTTCCCAGCTCTGAGTTTGAGTTGATGGGTAGGGCAGGGGATAGCCTATGTTTGATGTGGTGAAGAGGGAGCCATGGCAAAACTCTCCACCGAGTTCCTCCTGGGAGACCAGGAATGAATTACATGCGACAGATGTTAGTCACCTAATGAATAATTGGAAGGGCCTCAGATACAACAGTGATGAGAGCACTGTAAGAACCCGTGGAGAATATAATCATGACGGTAACAAAAGATGGAGGAGTGTCCAGCTTCAGAGCAACGTGCCAAGAACATGATCTAAGATGTTAAACTGGCTAAAATCTCAACAGATCAAACTGAGCGAGGCTGAGACATAATGTCATCCTTCAAATTGCATATTTGGGACTGAATTTCCACTTAAAATAACAGTTTGATACTCTTCCCACTGAAGTCTGTGGCAAGCTGCCAGCTGACCTCAGTGGGAACAGACTTAGGCCAGAAGCTACTGTGCAAGTAGAATTCACAAAGTGCTGAATTGGTACATTGGAAACTAAATTCACAGTTTGCATGCCAGAGAATGCAGAGGTTGGAAAGAAACCAAACCACAAATGGCTAAACCAAATGATAAAGGACAACATACTGTCCAGGGTGGAGAGTCAATGGCAGCGGGTACTTCAAGTAAGAAAACATGGACTAGAGAAAGAGAATGAAACCAGCACCAGCATCTACTTGTAAGAAAAAGGATTTGATCTCCAATCAGTCAAGTGGCACAGCAGAGATGTTCCGGCTACTGACAGTGGCAGTCTGGTGCTGGGGCAGCCCTGCAGAGGATAGGTTGAATGGGATACTAAAATCAATACATTCCACTTATTTCTGTTGGTGTGGGCATGAATGAGAATAAAAAATATGTTGATTTGGTAGGGAACTCTACTTTTGTGGAGTGTAGGATTAACCACTGTAATTATATATAAATTCGATATAAAACATCTACCTACTTGAAATAGCATATATAGCAAGGCAGATTGGGGAAGCTACTGCAATACTGAAGAATATACCAAAACGAAAATAGTTATTAATCCATTTTTTGAAGAAGAGGAACAGCTAATGTAAAATAGAACTCCTGCACTGATTTGAGCTAATGATGTGACCTGCACTTGGAGGAAATCAGCAGTGATAGAAATAACCTCAGTACCCTGACTAAAGAACAAATGACATCTAACATAATTTTATTTAACAGTTTAAATTGAAACTTCACATTCCTGACAATCTATTATTCTCTGAATGAACATGTTAGGAAATTGTCACAATGATTCTGCCTTAGAACACAGCCAAGAACATTGCCATTGTTATTGCTGATGCTAGGTATTAGCTTCTTGACCTTGATGTGTGTTTGAGCTTTTCAGCTTATTAGCTCCCATTGCATACAAGTGCCAAAGCATTGCTAACATCAGCTTTTCATGGAAATCTCACTGATATATGAAATCACTGGAGCATTGATCAGCCATCATTGGAGCGTGTAATAGGGTTGCTAGGGCTAGTGGAGATCCATGCTGACCCAACTGGTACATCAGGATGGCACAAGTTTATTAGCTCTGGCAGCTGTATTTACTCCACTATGAGAGTCAGAGCCCTTGATCTGTGTCCCCTCTACTATTAGAAGTGGGCTAGTGAAGAATTTCACCCACCTATGAACCACATGTTCCCATTGAGCTCCATTTTTATAAATAATCAAAATTACTTGTTGTTTGTAATGTCACTTATGCTGCTAGTAATGGTAACATGCCCCTTGTAGGAAGCTCAGAGTTTTTGAGTGTGGGTTGGGTTTTTTCCTGAACTTTATTTTACAATGAAGTTTGTCAGTATTTCTGATATTGAAGATTGAAAAAATACCATGTTGTCTTCATAATGTAATTCATTAAAAAAGAATGCTTCAGTTCCAAGGTATACCTGACATATACACACACACCTCACTTCTGTTAATATGTGGATCTGAGATCAAATGCCACATTGACTTGAAAAATAAGTTTTTCTTTGAAACCAATACTTTTATTTTTTATTTATTTTTATTGTTAATTCTTCTTTTCATTACCTAACACAGCAAAAATATGCAACATGTTTTAATCCAAAAAATACTTTGTTTAATTATTTTCCATTTGAAACTAGATATGATCAGCAATAGCAGAATAATCATTGACAGAGTTTGTTCTACAGAGGTGACCTGAGCTCCACAAGGTTCAAATTTGTCTATGACTGCCTGTTTGATCTCTATGAACTAAATTGTCTCCTTGTCATTCATCAGAGCTTCTGTGGGCAAATAGGAGAAACAAAAAAACCCAACTTTTCATTTTTTTTACATTGTAAGTGAACTAACAACAGTTGAAATTGAGGCATCTTTTTCTACAATTATTGGAATATTAAATCTATTATTATAATTCTGAAGTACTGACTCATGAGACATACATAAGGATGGCAGATAACACGGTGAAGGATCAGAGGCTTAACCAATTGCTCCCCGATGTCAAACTGAGAATCAGCAGAAGTAATCATTTTGACATTGGACAGGAAAAGGCGAAGGTCAGGGTTTAGTGGCATCACAGAAGGATTCTTCAAATAAGTCAAGCAGGTGCTTACTAAAGCGCGATTGTTTTGTTTAGGGATTCAGAGCAAAGCTTGATGTGAATGGTAATGCAAGGTCTCCACAGAAAAACTAGGAGAGCTGTCTTTTCTGGAAAGTCTTTCCCACAATCATTTCTTTACTTGAAATACTCATCCTTGAGTATTTGAAAGTTTTCTGTTTCTGGGTTGTTTTGTATTTTTTTACAACATATCCTGTATTTCCCTCCATCTTACAGCATATTTATTCATACTGTAAACGAAGACATGAATTTTGTAGAAGAACTTGAACACCTGCTGCTTCTGTTGATGTTAGCTGGAGGGCTTAGATGCTTTCACAATAAAGTTCCTACTGGTTTCCAAAATTATTGTTTCCCATTTGCCATGAACTAAGCAAGGAAGTTTCCTGATTCCTTTTCATGGCTTGTTGTGTTGTGCATGTGAGACACCCAAGTTGGAGCTGCTGGAATGCATTGCATGAAATGGTTAAGGAAGGAAAATAATAGCAGAGGTACTGCTAGGAAATGGTAGTTCAAATTCCACTGAAAAAGAAACTATATTAAAACACAAACCCTTTCAGCAAATTGCAGAGTATTTTTTCAGGACTTTTGTTCTTCAATGACATGTAAGAATTGATTTATTTGTAAGACTTCTATTCTGTATAGCATAATCCATTTGCTTCATCCCAGTGCAATCAGCCCTCCATGACATCACTAGGAATGAGAAAAGTATGAAAAGATGAGAAATATAAAGTATTGAGACTTAGCCAGCAAAGTGAGTAGATCTGATCTTCTTTTAGATTTTTAATTTAAAGCTCCCACCTTGCAAGTTTAGAATCACAGGGTAGCAATAAACTCTTAACTGAATGAGTCTAAAATGTGTATTTAAATGTCTAACTCTGAGACTCAAAACAGGTATTTTCTTTTAGCTGAGTCAGTAGATACAGCAGTAAATTATTCTCAGCAGGAAGTCAGTCTTTGAAGATCTTCTGGAACCATTAATCCACATCTACTAATTCACCAGAGTGAAGAACATAATTCAGCAATTTTCCAAGTTGCTCAGCAGTTCCCATGAACTTGTGAGCTGTTTGACTTTCATCCTTCATGAAGAAAAAGAAAAAAGAGAAGAGAAAAGGAAAAGGATATCAAGCTTTTAGCTACAACAACTGATTTCAAAGCTACCCATGTCTAAGCTCTCTAAATTGTATTTAATTTTAATAGAGCTGACATGTTTGGAGTATCAAGTGTACCATGCACAAAATTTAATATCTAATTACAGAAAGTGACTGAAAGTCAGAGCAAAGATGACACCAGTTGACAGTCACTCCAGCTCCATGGCTTTGGCACAGCATTTTTCACTGTTCAAGTACTAAATATCAATGCAGAAAACCTAATGTTTCCCCTTTGGACTGTGTAGTAAATGAGTCTTGTTCTCTAATGCATGTACTTATATAACATTTTGCAATTAAAGTGTGTGAGTAATGGAGTGTAAAAGAGTGTCTTGGACATAAATCAAATGTGTGCCCTCTGGATCATGTGAGGTTTTGCCCAGACTTGAATGAGCAGGAACACCTCTTGGAGAGCAATCTGCAAATGGTGTAACTGGGTGCCATGGAAACTATCATTTAACTTCACATGGGAATACTCTAGTGTGTAACACATCATCTGTAACTTATTCCCCTTCAAGAAAACGCATAGCAATTCTAGAAGTCTTGTTCTAAATTACTGTTAGAATGTAAAGATAAGCTCAGAGTCAGTGGAATATGTAGACATTCAGATTTCCAATTTTGATACTTTGCTATTAAGAAATGACATGAGACACTGTGGCCAAACCTGCTTGTTTTGCTTTCAGCAGAAGCTTTGTTAGCCCTGTGATGATTGCTTCTGAAAATCTTGCCTCCTTTAACATGCACCTTTGTGGTACTTTGTGCTGTAAGGGCAAAGTTCTCCCATTTGTGTAATTCATTTTCATTACAGTGAAATTTTCATACTTTCCTCATTCCTAGTGATGTCATGCAGGGTTGATTGTACTGGGATGAAGCAAATGGGTTATGCTATACAGAATAGAAGTCTTACAAATAAATCAATTTTCACATGTCACTGAAGAGCAAAAGTCCTGGAAAAATACCTCTGCAATTTGCTGAAAGGCAAATCTGAATGAACTTCACGAAAGGACTTCTGAAACTGAGATTTAGTGTAATGAAGTGGCATTTTAACTCATTTAGTCTCCTGAACTATTTCAGTTTATCAGATAGTTTGATTTTGCTTATTTATTTATTTAATCTGAAAGGAGGTTCACCATGTGTTCTGTGGTCTTTTGATTTTGGAAATAAATAATAAAGAAGGAAAAGGAAGAAAAAGAGAGACAACCTGACAAAAGTGTTACAGTGGCCTTCCTGCTAGGTTATTCAGAGATGAGTATGCAAACTAGGCTGCTTTATGCTTTTAAAACCTATGGAAAAGAGATACTGTAACTGACCACAATATCTACAAGATTATTTTGTAACTAAATGGTAGTGTGGGTAAAGACAATAGGAAAGGTGAGAAAGAACTGCAGAGAAAGATTGAAACACATTTACATTTTAATAAGCCTCACAAACCACATGATATCCTTTAAACTGTGGTTACACCTCGGACTCCTGTCGAGCCCACCTCACCACTGATATTGCAAACATGACACCTTTTATCCCTTTATTAACCTCTCCAGTTTATGATCTGTTAGTCATAGATGCACATCTGTTCTGCAAGCCATAACAACACCAGCTGCCTAAACATCTTAAAAACAAGGTGCCTAAGTACATAAGCAGGACACGTGCTACCCAGTGACAGGGAGTGTGTCCTAATGGTACACCCAGTGGAGCAGGAACAGCCTCAGCTGCTCATATGGTGTGCACTTGTGGTCAGCTGGCATGGGGCTTGGCTGAATAGTGAGAAACTCTCAGGCTCAAAGAGTTGCAAACTATTTAAAAGGAATAGGGGTGTGAATTTGTTATGTGATCATGTAATGGAAGAGCCAGCCACTCAAGCCACTCCAAGCCAGGTCAGGGTCATGGTTGTGAACACTAAGCCTGAATCTCTGTTCTTTCTTGGACTAGTACTGCACTGTAGCTTTCCACTTGGTGAAAATGAACTCTAAAAGTTCAAATAAGTTCTCTTATTTAAAGTTCAGGGGAGATTGCTTTGGTGTCCTGAATATTTCAGCAATCAACCAGTACTGTAAAGGAATACCTCCTAGTTTGAATACCTCGGTCCCACCTCTCCTTCCGCAGATACTTCAAAAAAATTCAGGCATTGCTCAGATGTTGAATAATTATTCTTGCTATCAGATAGTTATAGGAAATAGCTCCTTGGCAGCCATGTGTTGGAAAGAACCTGTCTGCTGCCCTTTCATCCTTTTTTTTTTCTCTGCATAGGTGTCCTCTGAAATAGAATCATGGTTCTTTTTACATCTGATAAGGTGAATTAATGTTATGAACATGAGGAACACTTCTTTTCGACATAAGTATTGATCAAAGGCTAGGGAACAGGGGTAGAAAAGCTGCACTGTTGAAAAAGCTGCACCAGGAAGGGCTGTGTTTCACAAAACTGCAAGCCATGTCCTCTAGACATGGTTTATAATAGTGGAACTGGTGAGAGTCTTGGGTTAAGGTTTGAAGCAGGAGAAGGCTGGACTCTGATCTCACAACCTCTGCATGTCCCTGAGAAATTCGTGGCCGAGAGCAGGGCAGTGCTTCTTGCTTGCAGTGCAGCCTGCACCAGAGAAAACAGCCTGGAGACAGAGAAGCAAACTCATATCCCCCTTCATCTGGAACAACAGGCACTCTGTACCAACCTTGCAATCTGAGTGCTTATTTGCTCCATGAAAGTGTTCCAGAAATTTTGCTCCTAAGCTGCTGTGTGCTTCCTGTTCTCAGCATGGCTCCTTCCTTATGTGCCCTTATGCTGTGCAGGAAGCCCAATGCTAAAATCTGATCACACAGAAGTTATAAAGTCATTATTGTCTTTTGGGTGAAATCAGGATGATTTTTAATAGAATCATGGTTTGGTCAATGTTAGTTTTTGGTGTAGAAGATATAAACTTGTGAAGAAAGTCAAATGTAAGTTTTCCAGCAGTGAGGTTTTTTGAATGGTTCTTGGTGGAAATGTTACTGTCCTGTAACCAACAAACCTGTTCATTTAACTTCTGTCTTTTTGGGAATCTCTTACCTGACTCTAATTACTAAAACACACTGAATGAAATCCTGGTCTTTCCTAAAGCTATTAGCAGCATTTCCCTGGACTCTGCCAGGGCCAGGATTTCACCCACTCCTTCACATTCCTACGGTGGCCTCTCAGCTTTGTAGCTGAGAAGTTTCATAAGTGAATCACTCATCTGAGCCCACAGGGCATGGCTGTTGACCCTACTTTTACACAGCTGGTGTGGAATACAGGGACATTGCAGGAAATTTCATCTGCCAAGAAGTGATTTCCACCACACTATCTATCACCTTAACAACTGCTGGGGAGCAAGTACATAATGTGCTTGACATTAGCACCTGTTTTTATAACACTCCAGTTAAATACCAGAGGCCAAGACTACTGGGTCTTATTCAAAATACTGCTTACCCTCAAAACATATTGTTTCCCAGAAAATACTGGAGCAGAAAATGATTTCCCAAAGGAGAGTCAGCCTTTTAAGCTACTGGGGTGCTTGCTTCTGAAAAATCACTGATTGCACTGCTAAATTGAAATTAGTCCTGTTTAAATGTCACTGATTGGAATACCTGACACTATAAACCTAAATGAAGGAGAGATTGACAAAATATCCCAATCAGGGGAGCATTAAATTAACTTAATATTCTAAGGTACTTAATGAATTATACAAAGGGTGATTAATTCAATTCTAAACCAAATCAGTAGTGACAGGCAATAGATTTTCTAGGTCTTATTCTAGTGCCTACCTCAAGGTTTGAGTAGCAATGACTTTGCTAAAATTCCTGCCCAGTTCTTCATATTAAGATATTCAAATAAAAACCCCAGTAAATAATAATAATTAAAAAAAAATAGAAAATATCTACCCCATTAACACCAAACAGTAAAAGTAGCATCCTCATGTCAGAAAAATCAAATAAGGATGGATGTCCAGTGGCTCCTGGAATTATGAACAGAAAGAGGAGTTGTCATAATATGGGTCTATTCTTGATGTAGCACAAGCTTCATTATTTTACCTACTAATTCCCCAGCAAATCTCACCATGTCCAACCCAAGCACATAATTTGCTTATCATGCCTTGTATTTAAAATTCTGATAACTGTACTGCAGTCCTAGGAAAATTATTCCAGTAAAAATATGTCCTGTATCCTAGTATCTGGTCTATGTATTATAGCATTCATGTACTTGCCTTATAAATAAAATATGTTTTTCTTAATTTAAATTTCTGATTGCATTGATGCTCATGGATCATAGTAACACATAGACTTTCTGATTATGAAATTGGATAGACCTTGCATTCCTAATGTTATTTCAGTACTCAATTGCACTGAAAGAAGCTTCATCATTCCATTGCTGTCCTGTAAGACAAAGTTAGATACATTTATGTTAGTACGATTGTTCATCTGTTACCTTTTACCTGCTATTAAATAACAGAAATTCAGAGAAGTCAACTTACTGCCCATATTTTCATATTTTTTAAATTAATTTTTCATTATCTTTTTTATTTCTAACACTTACGAATGATAGGCAGAAAAAGAGATGACAGGAATTTAATTTATACCTTACTGAATTATGTGACTTGAGTAATAAGATACCCTTTGTATGAATAGGCAGAATGCTACATGCCTCTATTGTCAAATGTCTCTGGATTCACAGCCATGAATTGTTTCTGGACACCATAGACTTTTACTGAAGAATATATAACCTGATATATGTAATTGTTTAAATTTCAATTTCTTACTTTTCAAGTGAAATGTGATACTGAGAAGCTGCTATACCTGTACTGGTGAAAAGAAATCCATCACTTTGGTGTGCACCCCTCATAGATGAGAAAAACCTGACATAAGGTGACCTTCTTCTTTTGTCCGACCAGGTTCACCCTAGACTTGTGATTAAAATATCACACAGTCAAATACAATTAAATTGTCAAGAAGTTCAGCAGTGAGGATAAGATTTGTTGCCTCTTCATTATTTCACATAGATCTTAAGATGTCTGCTGGTTTAAATACAGGTGTTGGTGGTTATCAATCACCTTGGAAAATAAACTTCTGGGCAAATAATAACTGGTTTGTTGATGGGGTGAACACATCTGCCTGCAGCTACTGGTTAGCAAGCACACTTGATTCAGGGAGAAACAGTTGCTATTGTCTATGTTAGAGCATTAAAATATTTGCACTGTTGGAAGGGTTTATGGGCAGAGAGATGTTCAGCAAATGATTTCCCAGTGAAAACACTTTATAAGGAAGCAAATTTCGTTTTCTGTATTTCTAGGTGTTTTCTAAGGAATATAGTTCTTCATTTTGTGTCTCTGAGAACTGTAGTCCACCATAGAATCTTTAACAGTACCTTAAATGTGGAAAAGTATGGGAGAGAATATTGAGTAAGCAGGTGTCTGAAACAGGGAAACTCAGTTTTTGTTTTCTGCTTCTGGAGCTGGACTACCTAATAAATCAGGGAGTAGGAACCAAAGTTCAGGTGTCCAATTTACCCAGTGACTCTTCTAATCACTCTTCTTCACTGAATCATGAATCTTTTTCTAAGAAATGGAAAAGAGTAAACATTTTCACCTGAAACAGCTCACATACCATTCTTCCAAAGTGTGGATTTGAAATTAATCTTTTTCATGGGAAGATGGGGTTTGAATTTAGGTTTTCTGGTTGCTTCCTGAATACTCTGGACAGGGAGATAATGTATAGAAGTGATTACATTGTGCTTTTAGAAGTTGACAACTTGGGTGTCATGCCCCAAGAGACAAATCCAAAATCTGAACTCTAGCTGAACATTCTCATAACATAGAATCAGAGCCTTCTTTAGATGGAATAGGGATCTGGTGCTTTTTTCTAAACAGCTTTTGTTGTCTGTTTTGGTTGGTGATCTCTCGTGGCTTTTACACCTTTCCTTGAGGAGCACTGTACATGAAACTCAACCATCTAACCAAAGGTCTAACCATAGACTGCACTGCAGACAAACAATTAGAAGTTAAGAATTGTACCGGTGCGTGTAGTGATCCTTAAGTTCCTTTAAAGATTTAGATTACAACTCACTTCAGTTTCTGTAAAGTGGTCATCTAGAGCTCTTCCCATTATCATTGGAGATAAATAGACAACATCCAGGGCAAGACTGATCCCATCCCAAGATAGCTGTGCTATGGCAGAAGTACTTCCTTCAGGAGAGTCTTCCCACTGAAACTAGATTTTGTTTGTTCTTTTGCCTGTAGGTTTTTGATTCTGGGTTTTTGTTTGGGATATTTGTTTTCTTAATTTTTTTGTTTGTGCCCGCCCCCCTTTTTTTAAAATTTTAATTGAAGACTTTACTTAGAAGGAAAAAAATCTATTTCTGTTTACTATAGAAGTTGAAGTGATTGATTTAGACTAAATCTCTAACTTTCAATAGATGGAACTAGTTAAATGAAACCAAGCGTTGATGACTGACTTTGCTATCTGTAAAACTACAATTGTTCTTTGTCTGCTGCCTAACCAGAAGGCTGTAAGGTTAAATACATTGAAGACTGAGGAATGTTCAAAAATTAGGGTTATGTATGATCTATGAATACAGAAGTCAGCAGGAATTTTGCTACTGACTTCAGTTGTGCCAGGATTTAACCTGAATGATTTAACTTACATTTGGAGGAAGCTTTTATTGGCTTCTATGCCCCAGTATTGATAGAACAGGTAAAAAAGTCAGTATTTAATGGCTTTTAGAAAACAAGGTTTTCTTATTATGAACTGCTTAAAAAAGAGGGTAATAGAACTGTAAATAGCAAAGAAGGCTTAAATAATCTCTTGACCATATCACCTGTATTATATTTTACAATGTTTCTAAGTATGATCACTATTGCAGATGCTGGTTGCTATGGTTCTCACATGGGGACTTGAGCTATTTAGAGGTGCATGGATGTGTACAGCACGTTGTTTCACTGTCAGCTACTGAGACACTAAATACACACAGTTATAGAAAAAATGTTTCACCATTATACAGCAGTGTGATAAATTCAGAGAAAAATTTTTGGTCTTGATAATCTCAAAACAACAACAGCCTTAAAACAATTCTTATATTTCCTTAAGCAGTAAACATTAGGAGCAGATGTGATTATGTCCTGCCTAATATCATCAGATGCTGGAGGATTCCCCAGTTCCTACACCTAGCTGTGTGCCCAGTTGCATTCCAGCTCCATACTGTTTAGAGTGCAACAATTTTTATCCCCTACCTTGTGTCTAAGCAGGTTAACGGGCCAGTAAAACCCATTGTGAGCTCTAAAAAGTTGGTTGTCCAATGGAGTATAGACACAGACTTTTGTGTCAGCTGTTGTTTTGTTTTTTAATAAAACCCAAGCTTTTGCAGACAGCTCACCTTGGCTACTGTTATCCTGGTGACTGCTGACTGCTCCTCAAGGGAGCTTTCTATCACTCTTTCTCCAAAGTTTCAGGAGCACTTGGAAACACTTGGGTATCTAATAAGACAACACTGATGAAAATAGCTTCTCATGCATATTTAGATGTGCATTAAGGTGTGTAAAATCAGATTCTCCCAAGCATTAGGAGAATCCTAGCCACTTAGTTCTTTCTGTGGCAACCATAGACTTGGTTCATAGCACTTNCTTGAGGAGCACTGTACATGAAACTCAACCATCTAACCAAAGGTCTAACCATAGACTGCACTGCAGACAAACAATTAGAAGTTAAGAATTGTACCGGTGCGTGTAGTGATCCTTAAGTTCCTTTAAAGATTTAGATTACAACTCACTTCAGTTTCTGTAAAGTGGTCATCTAGAGCTCTTCCCATTATCATTGGAGATAAATAGACAACATCCAGGGCAAGACTGATCCCATCCCAAGATAGCTGTGCTATGGCAGAAGTACTTCCTTCAGGAGAGTCTTCCCACTGAAACTAGATTTTGTTTGTTCTTTTGCCTGTAGGTTTTTGATTCTGGGTTTTTGTTTGGGATATTTGTTTTCTTAATTTTTTTGTTTGTGCCCGCCCCCCTTTTTTTAAAATTTTAATTGAAGACTTTACTTAGAAGGAAAAAATCTATTTCTGTTTACTATAGAAGTTGAAGTGATTGATTTAGACTAAATCTCTAACTTTCAATAGATGGAACTAGTTAAATGAAACCAAGCCTTGATGACTGACTTTGCTATCTGTAAAACTACAATTGTTCTTTGTCTGCTGCCTAACCAGAAGGCTGTAAGGTTAAATACATTGAAGACTGAGGAATGTTCAAAAATTAGGGTTATGTATGATCTATGAATACAGAAGTCAGCAGGAATTTTGCTACTGACTTCAGTTGTGCCAGGATTTAACCTGAATGATTTAACTTACATTTGGAGGAAGCTTTTATTGGCTTCTATGCCCCAGTATTGATAGAACAGGTAAAAAAGTCAGTATTTAATGGCTTTTAGAAAACAAGGTTTTCTTATTATGAACTGCTTAAAAAAGAGGGTAATAGAACTGTAAATAGCAAAGAAGGCTTAAATAATCTCTTGACCATATCACCTGTATTATATTTTACAATGTTTCTAAGTATGATCACTTTTGCAGATGCTGGTTGCTATGGTTCTCACATGGGGACTTGAGCTATTTAGAGGTGCATGGATGTGTACAGCACGTTGTTTCACTGTCAGCTACTGAGACACTAAATACACACAGTTATAGAAAAAATGTTTCACCATTATACAGCAGTGTGATAAATTCAGAGAAAAATTTTTGGTCTTGATAATCTCAAAACAACAACAGCCTTAAAACAATTCTTATATTTCCTTAAGCAGTAAACATTAGGAGCAGATGTGATTATGTCCTGCCTAATATCATCAGATGCTGGAGGATTCCCCAGTTCCTACACCTAGCTGTGTGCCCAGTTGCATTCCAGCTCCATACTGTTTAGAGTGCAACAATTTTTATCCCCTACCTTGTGTCTAAGCAGGTTAACGGGCCAGTAAAACCCATTGTGAGCTCTAAAAAGTTGGTTGTCCAATGGAGTATAGACACAGACTTTTGTGTCAGCTGTTGTTTTGTTTTTTAATAAAACCCAAGCTTTTGCAGACAGCTCACCTTGGCTACTGTTATCCTGGTGACTGCTGACTGCTCCTCAAGGGAGCTTTCTATCACTCTTTCTCCAAAGTTTCAGGAGCACTTGGAAACACTTGGGTATCTAATAAGACAACACTGATGAAAATAGCTTCTCATGCATATTTAGATGTGCATTAAGGTGTGTAAAATCAGATTCTCCCAAGCATTAGGAGAATCCTAGCCACTTAGTTCTTTCTGTGGCAACCATAGACTTGGTTCATAGCACTTGAAGGATGACATCTTAGCAAGAGTACATATAAGACACTGAAAGTCTTTCAAGATGTCTAGAGGTAGCCCAATTGTCTGGAGTACATGAAAGTTATTTCTTCATTACTAAATTAAAGTAAATCTTCCTGTAATTGCCTATATAATTGCCTATGCCTGTCATACAAAAGCCTCTGTTCCCTCCTTTTCTTTTGCAGAATATTCCTTTTTCAGGCACACTAAATGCATGCAATAAAGCACCAGGGAACATTCTCATAGTAATGTGTGAGCCTCAGATACATCATCATACTGTTTTGCTCCAATACATGCACTAATGTATTCTGAAATATCTGTGGCTTGTGACATGTTGTAAACGGAAACTTTTTTTTAATGTGGTAAGGTTAACCTAGTTGAATTTTTATGCAAACATCTGTCAGTGACATGAGAATAAACAAGATTCTTGACTATCTGGTAGCCATCCACTATGCGTACATGTTGGTAATTATAAAGTGTTTTTGGCCTAGCACATATGGAGTCTGTGGGCTATAACTTCATTGTTATGTATTCTGAAAAGAGAGAACAATTCAAAGATTAATGAAGAATAATATTTTTTCCTCTTTCAACGTTGCTGTGAGGGAGCATCATTTCTGTTAAGGGGAAAAAACCAAACAGAAATAATGGATTAAAAACTATTTTACATGGCATCTTAATTGTTTCAGTGTCATATTCCCAGAAACTAATTTATAATATAGCAGATATCCTCTTCCTGTAACTCTATAATGATTCCAGATTTTTAAACCAGGTTCAAATAGCAGCCACTATTATTTTCCACTACTTGGAATAAATGAAGTCACAATAGGTAGATCAGGATAAAAGAATTGTGCAAAAGCTGAAAAAGGAGGAATAGGATCCTTTCTTTACTTAGTAGAAAACTGATTTAAAAACTGTTCACATCAAAATGTCTTCCACAAAACTGATTCATTCTACTTTCTAATCTATATAGAACTAAAAGGGTTTGGGATTTTTTTTTTCAGAGTGTCCAAGCTGCTCACATAGAATGTTTTACAATGGTGATCAAATTTGATGCTGAGAAAAAGCTGTGGGAATCGAGGTCCATGAAATCTTGTTTCAACTGCTTTTATATTTGCTGTCGGAGATGGATATCATTCTCAAAAGGAGAAGGGCGTTACTTTGGCTCCTAGTGCACTGCTGATCCCTCCCTTGTGTGCTTGTCTTAGGAGAAGCAGGAATAATTGTATAGCTTAGCCCTCAACCAGTGATCAGTAAAACTATTTATTGGTCATCACTCTATATGCAGTAACAGTACAGTTTGGAAGCCTGTAAATCCAGGAGATTCCCAAACTGGAAAAAGAAGGGCAGTTATCTTCCCAAAGCCCTTTATTATGGTGCTTTTTAGCAATTAAAGAGGTTGTTGGAGCTTTCAGTCACTTTTCTCTAGCACTTTGCTTGGACTCCAGAGGAGGGAAGTAAAGCTAATAATTCAACAGTTTTAAGGGAGGAATAAGGTATTCAGCTGGGAAGAGATGGATCTGCTATAGAAAGCTCAGGTGTTCATTAGCAACTAACAACTAGCACTTGAAATTAGGGAAGAGAATAAATATCCAAAAGAAAGAGATACAAGAGCTCTTTGCATTATTTAGGGCTTGTTATGCATACTGAGTACATTTTTCTTCAAAAAGTAGGCCATTGAAATCATGGGGGCTGTTAGTAGAGCATAGTAGTATTTCTTGTGAAGATTATGACTCATATGGTTGAATTTTGGATGGCTTACAATAAAATGATCCAAGTCCTCTGATCATTCTATTTCATAGCCCAATATACTGTAAATTGACGCTAAAGTTTTTTTATGTTCAATAAAATATTTTAGTGTGATTATTTTTGCTTATATAGCAATGTTCCTCTTCTACAGTGGCTGCTTGTAACTTATGCTTAGTATTCTTTCTTGAATTGGTGCTGGACCTCTTTTGCAATTTTAAGAAAAAAGCTGTAAACTTGTTTTAAAAGTCATTTTCTTAAAGTGTTCTATAGCATTATAGTGTAAATAGCTGTGACCTCACAACTTCAGAATCTATCACTCTGCTGATGGAAACTCCAAAGGAAGAAGGATGTGTTGTAGAAATACAAGAGTTAAGCAATCTATGAAGATATGTTTTTTTCCTAGCAAAGTCTCTGAGAACTGTCTTCTAACTTGGGAATGTTTACATTTTTTAAAAACCCACTGATCTAATTAATCTGTGGTCACTGTCAACAAAACTTAGAGCAATAGTCACTGTGTGAACCACCACAAAGGAAGCAGTCAGATAACCCTGAAACAAGCTGCCTAGCCCAGATGGGTGGTCTTGTAGGTTGTCACTTGATTTGCCCTTTCTGTTTACATCACTTAGTTATTTTTTCCATTAGAGAAGATCTTCAGATGCAGGCCTGATTGGTGTGTTTTCTTAGTTTTGTACTCATTCATCATGTTCTAAATATTGATTCTGCAGCTAGAGTTTGGTGTCACTGAAATGCTGGTTACTTGAATCGATGGGGATATTCTTGTTACTAGGGTGATAGGATCTGGGTGTCTGTGACAAGCCTTTTATTTTCACTGTTAGGGCCATCACTGCAAGAGAGAAATTTACTTGTGAAGGATCTAATTTCTAAGATACCTGCAGACTTAGAATGAATATACTATGTATAGAGTTGAGTGAGAATATAATTTTTATCCCTCAATCTGAAGTCTGAAATCTCACCTCATTCATGCTACTGCAAATTTCACTGATGCACTGGGCGAAAAAGAGACTACAGCTCACATCCTGTGATAGACAGTAACCTAGGACAAACAATCAGAAACTTGGAACTTTCCACATGCCTGCTTCAAGTAACAGGTTCTGTAGAAGTAACATTAATTAAATAGTTTGCAGTTACACTGTCTACATGCCAGGTTGCCTCAATTCCAGTGTCTATTGTGGAGTAAGTGAAGTTCTTTGCTTCCCTCTCGCATACAAGTACACATACGTTCACTCATCTACTATTGCATTTAGAAGAGATTGCTTCAAGCTTGGACTCACAAATGTTTCCATTGGGAGACATTAAATAGTCCATTTGTGTAGCATGAGAGTTCTGTGTGTGTACAATCACTGTCTAATGAGATAAAACACACGTGGGAGGTCTGAATGGGTCTTGAATATAAATACAAATTAGACACTGAAGTATATGCCTAAGAAAAGTAGAAAATCTTCACTTCACTGAAAGGGAAATTGGACAAGGAAATATAACAATCCATGTTTCAGTTCTGTGATGTGTTTTAACTGGATATTTACTGGTAAACCATAACTCAGTTAAGAGACATTCTGTGTGTGTGACATACATATATAACATTAATTGCATTACACACAGGCACAGTCTGAAAATCACTTGGGGTCTGCTGTGGCCCCTGGTGCCATAACTGTGCCAACAGCAGAGGGAGCATTAAACTCATTGCCCACGGTGAAGTGTGGGGAGTGATACCCATGTTCCTAGAATCCTTGGATGGGTAGGATGAGCTCATTAGCCTTCTGGCAGTCATCCTAGGAGAGGGACAACTCTGATTCCAAACCCGGGCAGATGGAGCTCGTTTAGTTCTGTAAGGCCTTCCATCTAGGAGGACACTCTAATAAAAGCTACATCCTAAGGACTTTGCTGCCAGCGTCCATGCTTGCTAGGCCCTGGCAGATGAACCTTAGGACTAAAGGGTGGGTCCAGCTCTGCGTGTGCTGTGTCTCACCTAAAAAAATCAATTGCGCAGGCTCGAGGGTGCTATCCGAGCTGGTGAAAAGTGTGGATGGAGCCGTCCCTGGATCTTCATTTGCGAAGCCTAGCCATGACGATGCATTACACAGACAAATGGTTCCTTTTGAGAGGGGATCAAATGGCAAAGATATTTTACATCTAAAAGAAGTATTCACACCAAGAAGATGAGAGATTTGATTATATTAAACTTTGGCATCAATAGTAACAGAAACCTAAATTTTATCTATTGATTTAAATACTGACTCGTGAGTAGTGGGGCAAGGGAGGGATTGCTTGACTTGCTTACTGAAAATACATCGCTTAACAGAGAGAGAGGAGGGAGTAAGCAGAAAATTTCAAATGTATTTTTATGTGAAAAGCCAATTATTTTTATTTTAAAAAGCAAACTTTTCAGTTTATTAAATGAAAAACAATTTCATGTTAAAATAGTTTCCTGCTGGAAATACCATATGTGTTTGATAAAAACTGACCCTTCTAGGTATATGTAAATATAAAGAAAAACAACTTTATAGTTTCCAAGATTTTTTTTTAAATCAGTTATCTGAAAAGAAAAAGTTGAGATCCACATTAAGGCAGGGGATACCAAGAAGGGGTCTACAACCAAGTTTTAGAAGAAAGCAGAAAAAAAGGATGGAAATAAGCTTTTTGCCCTAGTTCAAATATTGGACTGAAGCCTTAGTTTGGATGTTTTGTCTGAATTATTTCACTTGTCACTAACTCATTTCCGTATAGTGAACAAATTAATACATTTACTTTTGAGGAATAAGTTTGCTTTTGAGTACTGCTATGGNCATTTCCGTATAGTGAACAAATTAATACATTTGCTTTTGAGTACTGCTATGTTCAATATGTGATCATTCTTGGTGATAAATGGACTCTTAAAAGTTTAGGGAAAAAGTCATAAGTAAGAGCTGAGTGCTTGAGAACTCAAATAAATAATTTGTCAGGAAACTGTAACCATCTGTCAGTTCCTTGCACTGTTAGGCTTTTTCTTTTCTTCCCTAGGCCACTAGAGAAGATGACCAAACTATCAGAACAAAACAAAGAACATACCTTTTGGGCTTTTGATCAAAACAAGTGAGAAGATGATCAGTCACAAAAAGGAAAAAAAAATAAGTTCATAAAGAGATTACTTAGATTGTCAAAATGAATCACAGATTTACACTATAAAAATAGAGACCAAAAGTACATTCCTGAGTTATTCTATGTCACCAGCCATTTTAGATGGCAAGAAACTTATTCTCTAGCTCTGTTCCACAGTTAGCTTTGAAAGAATGAAGGTCAACATGGAAATGACAGGTGTTTGATACAAAACAGCTATTTGCAAATACTGTCATCTCATTAAAAATGACCTGACTTCCCAAGGTGTAAAGTTGCATGAGAAACCACTCAAATCCTGGCTCCTTTGGAATTCAGATGCCATATCCTGCTTGGAAACTGCACCAACTGCTGGCAAGTGGAGGCTGTTTCTCTACTTTATTGCTCACAGAAATGATAAATACAATCTATAGTGTAAACAGTCAGTGCAGACCAGCTCAGCTTTAACAGTGCTAACTCAAATACTATGAGTTATATACTATGATAATGAGCATTATCACTGAGAAATAGGATTCAGTAGCCTGCTAGGCTTGTTTCAGCAAGCAGACTTCTGCTACCTAGGGTAGGAATGGTCTTATCTACTGCAGGCTTCTACATTTCCTCCTCAGACACTCCTCTTGGGGTCATGGTGATGTTTGAGGGGAGAAATACACACTTTTAGAGACTAATTCATCTGACTTATTTTAGACATCTATTTTAAGAAGAAATCAGGAATATCTATGCTTAGGGAATGTATTAGGTATCTAGAGAAAAGTTTTTTAAATCTTACCTTGTCTATGCTCTGTGGAAATTCATCAAACAGGGAATCAGCCTTCTTGCCTGTAAGCCATTAATGCATCTAAGGAAAAGGCTGCTAATTGCAGTGTGTCCTTGTTGCAGTTAGAAGTTTCTTGGCTTGACATTGTGGTTAGTTTATTATTTTTCTGCTTTTATTGGTTTATCTTTTTTTTTTTTCCCTCAGTCAGATCAACAAAATATGCATGTCCTGGATTATTCCCCAGCAAGGAATGATATCTGGCCAGTTTAAAAAATTCAGAGTTGCCAGACACGACAATAGTTGCGGAATTCCTGTGGTGTCCTCTGCTTGACACATATTCAGGCTCCCAAAAGACATAAAGCTGCTATTTGTAATACTGCAGACCTCTAATACTCTAAAATCTTTAGCATCCTCACTGTAGGCATGAAATGTTCTTAGGTTTTCAGCATTTGAGAATCTTTTTAGCAATAAAATAAAGACTTATAAGGTCATTTTTCAAGGTTTAGCAAATTGTGTTGTCTACTTTTTGAGTCTTTGATGTTTGGTTCTGATCAATAAGGAAAGAAAATTACTTCTTCTTCCATTTCCTTTTGAGTGAAAAGTAAGATTCTAGCAGACCTCTCAGTTTTAGGAGCAGCTATCTTCAGCAACTAACAATTATGATGAGAAATTAAGTAAAGTCATGAGAACTGGCAAGACTATTTCCCCCCTATAGGACAAGATAGTATAAAGAAACAACAAAACCTTTAATTTTCTAAAATCTCTGCTTTGCTGTGAACAACTTCAGTATGCTAATGTAAATCAAGTATAGAACTTCCCTGTGATTCACCCATTAGAATATCTTCAGCACATTCTTAATGTTTGTTAGGAAGCCAAAAATAGAAAGAATTGTGCAGTCAGCTATTTAGCTTAGAACATTTTTTGTAAATTATTTATTCTAATTGTCTCCTCTAGCCAGTTGAAGTGATATAGGTGTTTGAAGATACAGGAATAATGTATTTAGAGTATCACATCTGAGAAAATCACTTGATATCCATTTAATTTACATTCTAGATCTGAGATCATTGTATATGGGCACCTCTCTGATCCCATAAATAATGACTTCAGCTTCAAATGTGCCATTTCCAAACATTGACACAACCATTATTTTTCATGGCCTCCTATTGTGATGAAATATTGCCCAGACCTGGCCTCAGTCCCATGGATAGGAAAACATTTTAAACTTCTAGGCCTTGCAAAAAAAAATAAATATGGGAAAAAAGAGAAATAGTTTGTGGAAAGCTATGTGGAATAAGTCCTAGTTCTTACACCAGGCAATGTGTAAACAGCTTAAAACCAACAAAATATGGAATGCAAAGCATTATATGATGTAGTATCTATTGGGTAGCTGTATGGCAAGCTATGCAACTCCATTGAAAGCATATTGATTTTCCTGTAGAGAGTAAATCACTGCAGCGGTGCAGTGATTTAATTTTTTTAGGTTTAATTTTTCAATATTTAAACAAAATGTCCTGTCCTTTTAATTTTTATATTTTTATTTTGTTTTGATTTTGCTAGAAAGACATAGACTAGATGTCTGCATTGTTTTGCAAAGTGCCTTTTGGTACCTTTCTTAATTAAATATTACTGTTAATATTTTCCATGTAACTAAAAGTTGGTATAAAATCAGTTCAGGGACAAGCTAAATATAGTATTTTCTTCATATTATGACTCCTAACAACATTATAAAAAATGTTTGCTGAACTACTGGAAAAAACTCTACAAACTATGGCATAAATAGGTATGTGCTATTAAATTCTAAGTTTTGCATCCTTTTTATTATTGTTTTGTATCAGTGCCTAAAGAGTGTAGATTTGTTATTTTGAGCATAGCCAGATTCCAGTGCATTCACACGTAAGAAACAGAACTTCTGTTTCCTCTAAGTACTCCAGTAATTTCTTCCTGACAATCAGTGAGGAGCAAACTAAATGGCAAAAACTTGAACTCTTTTTCCCTCAAGTAGTATCTGAGGTATTCCATGGCCAACATTTCTCCACCTTCAAATCTCCCCTGAAGACTTTTCTTTCTCCTGGAGAAATCATTAACATTCTCTATGCTGTTCAACATCTCTACAAACCTTGTGCAACAACAGGGGCTAATATATCAGCAGTCAATGTCCCTGGCAATTCACAATTAGGTCAGCTCTGTATCAGAGACAAACTACATCTTCTTCACCTCCTCAGTGTCAGACTGAAAGAATAAAGTGCTTTTTAAAAGAGAGGGGAAGAGGGTGAGGGAGGGAAGGAAGGAGTGAAGGGAGGAAGGCATAATTTCTAATCCCTCTCTCTCCTAGTTTAAGATACTTGTGTGAATGACTATTAGCAAGTTGATGGCTAGGAAGTGAAGGTGACCAGCCAGGAGGTGGTGGACAAGACTTGTTGCTGAGTGGATCTGGCCCACGCATGAGCAGTCTGGGAGAGAAGATATGTGTGTGCTACTCACCATCTGAGAGAGCATGGCTGCAGGCCTCATCAGTTTTGGAACAAAGCAGTGAAATTCCTCTATTTAATTTATGGCATGTCTATTGTACAGGCCACACTGGAGAGTAGGATTAGACCAAGGTAGCTGTAAGGGAGCCAATTCCTGCATGAGACAGCATAACCACAGCAGGACGCAGCTCAGAGGTATAAGCTTTGCTTCTCAGAGGTCCATAACAGTCTGAAACACACTCCAGCTTATTTAAAAGCTAGTTTGAATATCTCTAAGAGCATCCTTTTTTTTTTTTCCTTTCTTTTCTTTTTTTCTTTCTGAGCTTTAGTCAAGCTCATAGACTGAAAGCAACAAAGCCAAATAAATGAATCAAATCATGTCCTCTAGGCTGGAAGACAGGAAACAAGAGAGAGAGATTTATTGGTTTTAATTTTTAAATGTTGGGAGGTACTCAAAGCCTATGCTGATGGGACCATATAAGTAGCTAGATAACGACAGTAAATATCAGGAGAAGCAATGATAAATCTCACTCATGTTTTTACTGGGACAAATCCTGAGTTTATATAGCTGAATTACATGCCAAAAAAATTCAAAGTTGAATGTCTAGAAATAAGTACCTATATCCATGTGGGAATCAGTTGGAACTGTGAATTCTCAGTACCTCTGAAAATTGCTTTCACATAGGTAGAATTTATAGGGCTACCTTCAGACACTGAGCTTTGAAAAATTTGGCCAGGATTCCTACCTATTTATTGTTTCCTGGGCCAAAAAGAGTGATGAAAGTAGCTGGCTTTTTATTATTATTTCCATATGCAATATATTTATAAGAATATTTATGCAAGGAATGTTAAAGAAATTCCATGCTTTGTTTCCTTTGTGAAAGATACCTTCCTCATAAGAAACACATTATGCTTGGTCAAATATTTCTCTCTATGGGAGGATTAGATCCACAAAACTGTGGGGTTCTCATTTATCAGAAGCACTTAATTTATCACCTGGTTTTTATTAAAAAAAAAGAAAGAGATCTATTCTGTTTGGACAGCCACTGTACACTGGATTTAAGAGATTAGGTTTACTCTAGAAAAGTGTTATTGTGAGATATGATATGAATAGTATGACATCATTTCTGGCAATACAGTATCAGTGAGTTAAAGGAAAATAAAACCCAACATGCAGACAGCTTTCTGATAAAGGGAGAGAGTTCTATAGTCTTTCAAAATTTACTGTGTTTTAAGATTGCTTATGTCATATACCAGTCTAGAAATAAGACTAGACAAAACAGCAATAAATTCTTCAGAGGGCACTATTTGAAAATACATTGATGTTTCTAAGTGTGGGAGAAAGTGTAATTCAGAGTAGATTAATGAGGAGCCTCTGGGTTTGGGTATATTTTATTGTTTACCAGAAAGCTAATGATTTCCAAGTTTTACTTGAAATCTTTGTATGGATACAGTACTTAAGATTTTTCAAAAAGAACCAATTATGTGTTGGTTTCAAGGCACACTAAGAGATGTTGTATGCCCCAAAGTTTTTAGGAGAAAGTTTAGATACGACACTTGATAGCTGCAAACTCAAAGGCGAAGTGTTTTTCCCAATTTCTTAGTTACAATGTTGTAATTACTAGATCACATTGCATATCAGGCACAGTCTGAAAATCACTTGTGGTCTCCTGTGGCCCCTGGTGCCATAACTGTGCCGACAGCAGAGGGAGCATTAAACTCATTGCCCACAGGAAAGTGTGGGGAGTGATACCCATGTTCCTATAATCCTTGGATGGGTAGGATGAGCTCATTAGCCTTCTGGCAGTCATCCTAGGAGAAGGACAACTCTGATTCCAAACCCGGGCAGATGGAGCTCGTTTAGCCCTGTGAGGCCTTCCAGCTAAGAGAAGGACACTCTAATAAAACCTACATCCTAAGGACTTGGCTGCCAGCGTCCAAGCTTGCTAGGCCCTGGCAGATGAACCTTAGGACCTTAGGACCCACCTTAGGGTGGGTCCAGCTCTGCACATGCTGTGTCTCACCTAAAAAAAAACCCTTGTGCAGGCTCGAGGGTGCTATCTGCTATCCTCTTTTTCTCAGCGTGCTTGGAAAAGGCGCTGAGGAGGAGCGTGGGTGGAGCGCTCCCTGGAGCTTCATTTGCGAAGCCTAGCCATACATATACATTGCATATACTTTGTATGCCATACTTGATTAGGCATCGAGTTTCTGTTGTCATATCAGTTTGCATTATCTTCATACATTTCACTAGAATTAGCCTTACATGTCTTCACTGTATGCCTTAAACGAGTCTTTCTTCACTGTTTTCCATCCTTGAGCTTAACAGCAACCATGTAGTATATCTATAAAGTATAAATAATCTTTTAAAAAAATAATTGTAGCTATACCTCTATCCCTGCAGTTCTGCTGAGCTCTTTAGCTGCAACTAATTCTATCCTTTCTATATCAAGTTATTCTCCTATATCAAAATGATGTGAAAGAATTTTATATGTTCTCTGGTCTATTTATCATTGTGTTCACTCTGTACTTTAACAATCTTTGACAACTGCCTTACATTCCTAGGATTAGTTTATATATTGCTTTGTCTTATGTTAATATTTGCAATCCTTTCTGTTATGTCAATTAACTGCTAGGACATCTATCTAGACAAAGTGTACTCAAGTATAATGAAGAAAAGAAAAATACTTCAAGATGCTAACAAATTATAACCATGCCCAGATATAAACCAGATGTATGAGTGATAAACACAGAGATACAGGATTGTCACCACCCTTCAAAATCACAATTCAAAATGTCCCCACCTTTGACCTGTAGTAATAAGCTTTACTAGGGCATAACATATGGAAATCTAGCCTTGTGTTTTCTTACTGAGTTTTTGAAAAGCTCTTCATTTTTTTTCTTTTATGTCTGTTTCTGATTTGGGGTTTTTTTGTTTGTTTTGTTTTGTTTTATTTTTTTTCTTGTTACTCCTTTAGTAGCAGCATCTTTCATACTATCCCTAAAAACAAGAGTGTGGAAAAAGAAATGGCTAATGGAGTTCTGGCTGCCTCTTAGCAGTACTCAATGCAAACATGTGCTTCAGGTTATGAAATGGAGAAATGCTCTCACTACCACACAGCCTTCTTCCTTCACTCACTATTTCACAGCTGTGTTTAGTGCTGGAGAATATATGTGCTGATATAAACCAAGAGCACACATAGGCCAAATACATTTTGTTTCCTTTCCTCTGGAAGAGGCATTTTAGTATAGTGCTTTTCAACCTGTGCTCTGCATGTCCCTGGTGTTCCACAGAAAAACTGTAAGAGTTTAGAAAGGGTTGTTAAAGAGAGCAAACCCAACTCTCAAAGGGCATTGCTTTAGGGTGCTGCTTCTACTGTAGCCACTGGGGTCAGAGTCAAAAAAGATGTCAAAGTTTTAGTTCAAGCAGGAATATTAACCAGAAGTCCAGAAGTCTTGAGGTCTCTGTTGAGCAGGTTGGGGATCCAGTACCTTCTTTCTGACCTTTCAGGCTGTAAGACTTGGCAGTGTTTCACATGACCTTGGACCAAATTTCAGGCTTAGCAGTTCATAATTCTACAAGGAAATCATGAATTTGACTCATGCAATATAGATTTCTCAGAAGTGAGAAAATAAAATCTTTTTGTTTTGTTCTATCAGAGCATAGCAATGGGATAGTGTAGTTGTACTTTTGGATACATCTGTGAAGGATCTACAATAATACAAAGTTTGGGAAGAAAAAACAACAATAAAAAAGATAAAAATAAAAAAAATCTACTGTAAGCTGAGGACAGTATCATTAATATACATGTCATTCATCCAGTCAGTGCCTTAAGTACAGTACAAGATAATTATATGAAGTTAAAAAAGCCAAGCAAAATTTTACTTGAAAAAAAAGTCTTAGATCAACTGTTCATTAAGCCTGCCCAAAAGAGTCAAACTAAACCCAAAATTCTGCTTTGAATCTTGAAGAAAATGAGTGAATTTGAACTTCAGTTTAACAGTGATTGAGTTTTATGTTCAATGCAATGAAAAAGAACGCTGATAATTTTCAAGGAAAGCTGCTAAAATTAGCCAAATGTGTTATTAGCCAGTCACATTTTTAGGAGGTAAATTTTTTAAGACATGAGGTACCTAAAGGTCAGAAGAGATTCCCATCTTTGAATGCTTGTATCATATGCATTTGCATTTAGAATTTATATCCAGAAGAGGCAAACAAAGGATTTCAGACACATGACTCACTTTAGCATTTCTTATTTAAATATCCCATTGCTCAGTGGGCTAGCTGCTGTACTTTGTTTTATTTACTAGCAGAGACATCACCATAGTGTCTGGTGCCTATAAGTCTGGATGAAGTGGCAAATTTAAGCTGGAACTCCTGAACTGAACCTAGGTGCTGTCAGTATCAAGAAGCTGCCAACACAGGCATAGCATATCATACAGGATTAGCTGCAACTTAAAAAGAAAAAAAGTCAACAAAAATGCTATGTCTTTTAATCCTTTAAAGGATGGCTGTATCATGTCACCCAGTGCAGATGGCACATATGTATTGCTCAGAGGATTTTATGTAAACTGCCAAAGTCCCCATAACACCAGGGATAGTTAAATGTGTAAACAGAAATAATTCTATATTTAAACATTATAGTTCTTCTAGTTGTTAAACTATCATTAGAACAGGATGGAAGCTGGTTTATGAGCTCCACTCTTCTATTTCTACACTGTGGGTGGCAGAAGACAAGCCATTTTAAGACAATAAAATTTCTTTGTCAAATATACTGTATATGACTGTTTATACATAGCAAGATTTGCTTCTCACCTTCTGAACCTTCAGGATACAGCATGGATGAAATGGATATGTTGTTTGCAGTTGTTGCAGCAGCCTGGAAACTTGGGACTTGAATCTGCTGACATGGCTGTGGTTATTTGCCAGTTCTTACCCTTTGTTGGACAATTAGCTCCTCTTTCTTCCTGACTACATAAGACACTCTGAAAGATGTCTCCTTTAATATTATAGAGGGAGAAAATGAAAAGTTGAAGCCTGCATGGACCTATAGGTGCTCTGCTGTCTAAAAATAATAACAGTTACTGAGAAAGGAATTTTTTTGCTATATAAAAAGGATTAGAAACCTACCGAAAATATTGTATGAAAGTATTTAGCACATTTCTGTGGTCCCAAATAAAAATGGTTTTTACCACGTAATTTACATTTTAATTGAAAACAAAATTGATTAATTGATTGACAAAATCTAATCCTGTTAATAAGATATAAAGTCTAAAATCCAACTAAATTTCAGCTGTCATGTATCAGTATCTAGGAGGCTGAGACTCTTTGAAGGACTGGGGTCCCAAATCCACAGGAGGATTCAGTCATCTTATTGCCATCTAAAATAGTTGGTTTTAATAGGAATCAAACAAGCACCTTTGTGGATTTGGGCCAAACTACCTTCACAGTTAGATGAACAGCTGAATCTCAAATTGACAAAGGTGTATCACCTTATTGTGCAATCCTTGCATGTCCTTTGGTTGCTTTCCTCTCGGTGATGTAGCCTAGCAGGATATAGGAAATAGGATTAGAGAAATTTCTCTTGAGGTAAGGGATTTAAGTTTTAGGGCATTTAAGTTTTGAATGTTGAGGTCAGGATGTTTATTTTAATACATGTTATCAAGCTGCCACTTTACTCCATAATAGCCTGGTGTTTAGTGTCCTTATCCAGCACTGAGACAACGAACTGATGCCCTCCTGACCGAATCCTTGGAAAATGGGCTGACTTTTAAAGGGCTGTTTTGAATGGGAACAATCTGCTGTGCTGGGTGGAGCACTCTGCAGGAAGAGCTGTTGTGATGTCAGAAGGACAGCTAAGAGGTCACTGACATGGGAAAAAGCAGTCCTGGACACCTGCCTTTGCTCACAGATCTATCTCTGCTCTTTTCCTTCCTCCTATTACTCCATGATAACTGTGTAATTTAAAAAACCAGCAATAATTAAAGTCTTTCTACACCCAGATATTTCTTTACTTGAAAAAAAAGTCTTAGATCAACTGTTCATTAAGCCTGCCCAAAAGAGTCAAACTAAACCCAAAATTCTATATATTTCTGATATTTCTGGGTGTAGTTGCTGGGTCCAATGGAGAAACATGGAAATTCTCTTTTTGGACATATTTATTAATGAAAAACAAGGAATAACATTTTTAAGATAGATTTGGGGAAAACACATAGTAGATCATGTATTTTCTAATAGGAATAGTTCTACTTCCCTGGCATGAAGAGTATTACTCAAACAGGGCACTGCTTGAAGTAGCANCTGATGCCCTCCTGACCGAATCCTTGGAAAATGGGCTGACTTTTAAAGGGCTGTTTTGAATGGGAACAATCTGCTGTGCTGGGTGGAGCACTCTGCAGGAAGAGCTGTTGTGATGTCAGAAGGACAGCTAAGAGGTCACTGACATGGGAAAAAGCAGTCCTGGACACCTGCCTTTGCTCACAGATCTATCTCTGCTCTTTTCCTTCCTCCTATTACTCCATGATAACTGTGTAATTTAAAAAACCAGCAATAATTAAAGTCTTTCTACACCCAGATATTTCTTTACTTGAAAAAAAAGTCTTAGATCAACTGTTCATTAAGCCTGCCCAAAAGAGTCAAACTAAACCCAAAATTCTATATATTTCTGATATTTCTGGGTGTAGTTGCTGGGTCCAATGGAGAAACATGGAAATTCTCTTTTTGGACATATTTATTAATGAAAAACAAGGAATAACATTTTTAAGATAGATTTGGGGAAAACACATAGTAGATCATGTATTTTCTAATAGGAATAGTTCTACTTCCCTGGCATGAAGAGTATTACTCAAACAGGGCACTGCTTGAAGTAGCATTTACAGTACATTAATACTTTATTTTTGATAGCTTTCAATATACAACTGACAACTCAAATTCAGAATCTAGCCTAGTAGATTTAATATTTGGGGGATTTCTGTGATCTGTTCAACTCTACCTGTAAAAGCCAAATATCCATTCCACTGCTATATCTGTGGTGATATATATGCTACCATTTAAAAAAAAAAATGAAAAAGAACCAAGAGCTAGGGTTTAAGAAAGCAAATCAGCTTCTTCCCTAATACATATCTGGAAGAGGCACATAATCACTGAATCGAGACACAGCTCTTCAATCTATATCCATTTTTGGTGAAATTTTTTGATAATATCTGCTTTTTTTCTGAAAAATCAATACATTTCTCACATGAACTATGAAACCAGGCCAGGGCAAGTTTGCTTACTGAAGTGAAATACGAATTCAAGTATCTGTGAATTGATGTGTACAATTAAATGAATCTTTTCTTCTGTTTTCCGCTTTGTCTTGATGTATTTTCAGTTATATCAAATGTATGACCTTATCATTTGTCAGCAACTCATTATAGCAACTTGTATTTATTGAACCCATTATCTCATAACCTTCAACACATGTAAGATNTGAAAAGGCAATATAAAATAAGCAAAATTTGGAATGCCACGCTGAGGTTAGTTGGGAGTTGGTTCTGTATTAAAGTAAGGTTGAAAATTGGTTTTATAAGGAATCAAAATATCAGGTCTGCCTTGAATTGTTAGTATATGAATGTTTATTAAGTCACAGGTTCATGGTTCTACAGCATCATATGGAGGTTTTTCAACATGTTTGCTTTTCATGGTACTCAAACATCTAATAAGGGCTGTTGAGCACTACTTTCAATTTGCAGTTTAAGATAAATATCATAAGGGTCCAAATACAAGACCTTTCAATGAACACACCTCTGCAAGCTAAGACCTCTTTGAAAACAGGGTTTGCATAAGGTTTGTCATAGTTTTCTTTCAAACACAGTCACTGATTAGTCATAGAAGCTTAGCCCAATGGTTGTTTTTTTTTCCATTTGCTTATGTTTCACTCAACTGTTACACTCAAAAAATCTTGCTGCTTAAGGAAAAGTGATTCTGTAACACAGTATTTACTGGAAAGTTGTTCTGTGTCTGATATCTGATGCTTGGATATACATGGATGTATAACAGGAATCATCTATTTAAAGTGTTCCTTATAATTTTGAGAAGATAGGATACCATGTAAGTCACAATTATAATCCTGTGCAGTTTCTCATTTCCCATAATAAAATCCTGTGATAAGGCTTTGTCAGGAGAGGTGTCACTGACTTGGCTGTGAGCTGGGCAGAAGACACTGCAGACCATGAGTGATTAGCCTGTGAGGTGAGAAGTGTGACACTGCTGGTAACATGGTGCTTACTTGTAGATATTGTTCAGTGTGTCAGAGGTGAAAACACATGCTGTGCTGAAAAATATAAACCAGATTTCCTTTTGTTGGCCTGAGGATAGGAAGTAGAGAGAAGAAGAGAGAGGGGGAATGCTGTAAATTAAAGCTGAAGTGAATTTTCCACAATAAGACTACTATATGAGCTAGTATAAGCTCCCTAAGGGTGAAATTCACTCTTCTGTACTGGGATAACACATGACTGGGATTGAATTTAAAATCTCCTTTGAAGACTTTAGGGCAGCTACAGCTCTGTTCACATAATCCACTGGCTGGTAGCCCTTGCTTTCCACTCTGTGCTTGATTTAGTGCTGAGTTCATATGTGTCTGATGGCTACCAGGCAAGGTAGGAAATTCAGCATATTAAGAACTAGAAAAAAAGTACACTCTGTAGCTTGAGATAAATGCTGAATCTTTACTTGTTGAGATGTTACAAATCTATAGTTTCTGTTCATAGTGGAGTGGAGATGGTGTAGAACTTACCCAGCTAGCTCTATTAGTGTTCTGAAAGACTGAAAAGTTAATGGAAATATTGCAACTAGAAAAATCTAGCAACACAAAAGCAGAGTAGGAGGGAAAGGTGAAAGAAACTTCTATCATTCATTAATGTAATGCATTAAACTCTGTTTCTTTCGGCAGACAACCCCCACTAGAACCAGTTGTGTAGGCTCAGTGTGAAAGTCAGAAGAATTCTGTCAAATATTTATTTCTGTGACTGTTTTCTCATTGCAGTGAGCCATTAGAAATATACTTTCCCTTTTAAAGTAAAAATAATTTTAGAAGATTGTTTAGTAGTGAACTTTATGTATACTTTCTTAACACTGCTGTTTTGAAACAAATCGTGTAATAAGGACAGTTTCTGTGGCTGCCTCTTGAGTAAACACAGCAATATAATTTAGTTTTTATATCTCCATGGGTATGCTTCTCAAAGCATAAGTGACAATTCTTAATAGCACCATAGATTTCAATGAGGAGATTCAGTCTGAATAATAAGAACAAAAATGTACATTCTTAATTTCATTTGCAATGTAAGAAGATGATATATGATCTAAAATATAACATAAATGTTTAAATTAGCTCCAAAAGTATATGCCGGACTCAGTTTTCCATCCACTGCTTCCTTAGAAGTTATAATTCATGGCCTATTCTCTCCATGAAGGGCTAATGGATGTTTCAAATTCTTTTAAACCAAACCTGCAATTTGAGGAATAAATGCTAGTGGGCGGAATGGTTCTTAATGCTTCCTTCCTCCACCCAAGGTGTTAACACACCTCTACCTAGATGGTCATCTAATGTCTTTATTTCTCAGATTTCTTGTTTTATCTCTTCCTCCTCAGTACTGTAGCCTGCCATCCTCTTGGCATTTCCCTTGAATTTATTATGTAATTGAAGGGAAGCTCTCCTGCTTTATAGCTGCTGCCTGCCACCATTCCCTCCCTTTTCTTTTTTCTTTCAAAGACAGCTCAATTCCAGAATGCAGGTGTGCAGGTTTTCTTTTCCTTATCTCCATTTTCACAGTAAGATTAATGACAGAGCCACTTAGTGAGGCTTTCCAGGTATGAAAGTAGTTACTAAAAGGGAATGATAAATATTTTAAATTCATTGCCTTATTATTAAATGTCACAATACCATTCAGCTCTGTCAGCTGACATCAAGACATTATTGTTCTAGAAGATGTATGTGTGCTTCAGTGTTGTTGAAGTATCTTTTGTCATAGTGAATCACCTGTGCTTCAAACTAAACTGTACAAGGCCTTCCTACTCTTATACAAAATAAGGTGTTGCAAAAGAATAATATCAAGTGATTTGTGCTACTGCTTTATTTCTCATCCCACTAAGACTTTTTTCTGTCTATATACTTGAGTTAGTGGTGTTGTTGCAGAATGGATTTACTTTGTGTACAGCTATTTGTTTGAACGTTTTGTAAAGTTAAGGGTCTGAGCAGTTATACAGAATTTTCAGTTCTGTAACAGTGCTTTTTAGTAACTGAAGTTGGTTTGTGGAAGCAAAGAGGTCTTTTTCTTAAATTATTTGAATACAATATTTTCTCAACACCTCTTACAGCTTTGAAGGCATAAGCTATGTCCACTCAGTAGTCTGGTGATCACTTAAATGACAACAGTAAGCTTTTACTCTTGACCTTCAGCTGGTGGTTCTGAGTATCCCCAGCATTATTCAGTAACTATAACTTCTACAGTGCCACTGGGAGTTTTCCATGACAGGATTCAGAAATGTTTTTGCTTGTGTGGCAGTGTTTTAGAAATTTAATTTCGTATCACCACTACTACCTTAGTGATTTAATATCACCACTACTAACTTAGATTCTAGAGTGTATTTTTTATTTCTTAAATGTCTCATTTTTATATGTTCCTTAACTTGTAATTTATCCAGAATATTTGTAATACTTATCCCATATACTTAGAGGTTGTTCTGAATAGGAGACATGATTTTCAGAAGCAGCATGTCTTGAGGCTACTAAAGGAATGTAAATAAACCTAATTTACCATGTATTTAATTCATATTTTCTGAAAAATATGGGTGTTTTAAGTTGGATATCAAATTTTTCAGAGTTTTCTGAGGAAATTTTCAATGATCTTGTGATTCTATTTTGTGTCAAAACCATCTAAGTTATGCATTTGCTGTAACTGGGATATTTCCGTACTATTTCCTTTAAATATCTCCTTTTATAGTAATTGGAACTTTTGAAAGGTTAATGATATTAGACACTAAAAACTGTTTTAGGAATTAAAGTATCAATTAGGGATGGATATGTAATAAAAAAATTGGAAACAGCTTCTTAGGTGCCAGATGAATCCTGTTTATCCTTTGCATCCTTTAAGGATTTGCTGGCAAACTTATCTCTGGCTAATGTAGCTTATTTCTAATGGGCATTTTATGGCCTAGGCAAATGATCATGGTAATTAGCTAAAAATTTAAGGCTGAAAGGAATGTACTGTCTTTGTGAGGAGCCCAAGAAACAAAATAATTGGTTTAAAAATACGATGGTCTTCAAACACTAGGTTATGCTAAGTACTGTGTTATGTGAATGATACAGGACTCACTCTGCCTGCCCAGAGAGAATTAAAACTGAGAACCTTACTCTCTCTGATGCTGATTATTTGGAGCTGGGGAATCCAGTTGAAAGGATATAGCTGCAATTTAATGCGATTAGCCTGCCATATCAAGTCATTGGATAATTGTAGACCTTGCAAGACACTGCTTTTATCGTGTTGATATGCACTGGCCTCTGGGGGCACTGATTGAAGAGGAATGATGAGGGTGAAATAGATGAGGATAAAATTAGAGACAACTGGGGCAAAGAGATTCGGATTTTCTCATTTTAACACAAAAGAAACCTAGCTGAGGTGAAACGGAATCTGGTTGTAATATGCTGAAAAGCTACTTATCACAACTCCCTCTGGTATATGCAACAAACATATGGAATAAGCTTGAGGCTTAACTGGTCTACTCAAGTTCATATGACAGATTCATTAATTTCTACACTAGAGAAAGAATGTCAAGATCAAAAACTCAGTTCTGATTAGCTGGCAAATGTGCGCTATTGTAGTACAGAGCATGCATTCATGTAGAGCTACTTAGCTGTATTTGGAAATCAATTTGTTTCATTCCTGCTAAGGAAGTGCTCTAGTATCATTTCACAAGAATGAAAGGCCTCAGTTTAATTGCTGGTCATTTGATTCTGAACTCTTGTTCATCATCCATACCTCCCACAGAGTCTATGTCAACTCCACTGCTGTAATTCTGTTTTATTCAGTCACTACACTGATTTTGATTCACAGATACTAGCTCTATGCACACCATTTATCTAAGGATGGAAAAATCCCAAGTTCATCAAAATAGATAATTGATTTTCTAGTGTAGATATATGCCACTGATTTTGCTATATATGCACATCTCTAGTTGAGTGAATGGAAGCTGTGCTTTGAAGTGAAAGCAAATTTATTTTGGATTATTATTTATAAATCAAGCTTTACAGTTATGTATGCAAGACTATAAAAAGCAATATTAATTTCCCCTACAGTACAAAGGATTAAACTTCCCTAAGTGTGTTTAAGTGTCTGTGTCCCAGTCTTTAATGTTTTGTGTTTATTATGAAATGCCCACAGTCAATTAATGATTACAAATTTAGATTAATGGTATTATATAAACTGCTCAGTGTTAAAGAACCAAATTATAGCTTTATGATAATCAGAAACTAACTTTTTCTACCTTTTTTTCCCCCAGATCACTTCATCTGAGAGAATAGATTCCACTAAAAATAAAAACTAGAATTGGGCCTTATTTTTGACCTGACATAATGAAATATCAGAGTGTTACTTCATTCTAAGAGGCAAATTTTATGATTCTTACATGTTTTGCAAACCTTTTCTTTGGTTTTACTCCAAAATCTTGGGATAATATTTCCATTTTTCAATATTCATATTTAAGTGTAAAATCTGAAAGTTAGGCTTGGTAAAAACGGAAGGATTTCTTTGGGTTTGTCTCAGATCTAGGATTCTCAAATTATTTTCTTGCAGACTGGAACTCAGATCTCCTGTTTGAAACTATATCCTAACTCAGAACAAGAGGATGTTTAGATTTCACATCATTTTACTTTTTTTCTACTTTATGGAAAAAAAACGGAATGTGAATTTTGCATGATATGTATTTATAGATCAGAATCATTATTTTTTAAACACTCCTCCAAAGCCTAGATATGAACACTTAAAAGGGACTTAACAAATAAACATGTTGTGATTCCTTCCAAAATATGATTTTTTTAAATTAGAATTTTATGCACTGTTTTTCTTTTCTCTTTATTTGTGACACATAGACATCTGTAAAAGATCTGGCATTAAATTCATTCAATTCATTGAATTTGAATTTGAAGTCAAATGCAGAAGTCCTCAGTAAGAGTGGACTTCACTCCATATCTTAGCAGATAAAATTCATTCACTTTGCTATACCTGTCTAGAATAGTTAATATCTGAATAAATCAATAAAAGGAAAATTCAGATGCAACAAGCATCTGAATTTTTTTAAAAAGCAGCTTATTGTGTGCAACCAATAAGGTTCATAGAGTTTTGTCTTCAATTTAGTTCTTCATTTTTCTGATCTAATATCTCTGCATTGACTAAGTGCCACAACCAGATAGATGCACAGAATAATTCCTATGCCTGGGATAAAGAATGCAGCATGAAGATGGTGATTCTTTTCTTTAATTTCATGTTGAGTTACAGTTGTAATATGTATGTTCATCGTCAGAAAATTTACCCATTTTTGCTGATGATATTGATGCTCATCTGAATACTGACATATGATTCAGTAGCTTGGTAAAGGTCAGTTTCATCCACCTCTGCTGTCTAGGTTATAGGGTCAAGTGGTTGTACAATGACAGTGATGATATTTCCTTTCCTCTTACTCCTTCATCCCACCCAACTGCTGAATATATTTGGTCTGGAAGTCAGGCACTAAATTTAGTCTCCTAAATTTGATGGATCTGGAAGAATACTAATCCAAAGGGAGTTATTTTGCATTTTAAATCATAAGTATCTTGAGACAGAGGAAAAATATGTCAAATTTGCAACAGATGAGTTATAGCACAACTGTCTTCATAAAATCAAGTCCCCTTGAGTATATTTTCTTCTATTATTTTACTGTGAAAGCAACACTACCCACATCTAATCTGAAATGCATATAGCTGTGTTTCAGTTTTATTGCTATTTTCTCTTACCAATAGGGAAACAATGAAATTTTGTTAGAGTCAAGAAATGAGAAAAGTATATCCAAGTTGAAAGTAATCTATATCTATAGTAAAACTTAGATGAATGATTGAAACATACATAGTTGTTTTCAGCATAGCTATAATCTAACTATAACCTGTCAGTAACAGATTGGTGTAAAAATGCAGCTTACAAAATGTCCTGAATCAAAATCATCAATATACTGCATAAATTTACTTATGTGCTTAACCCTATACTGCTGAAGATGTTTTATCTCAGTTTGCTAGATTAAAGCTGTCTCAAATGGACTAGATGTACTGATTTCATGATCTTCAGTTACATTACTAGGATTATCCTCTGCAACTGGATTTTGTATTAAGAAAATATAGAAGAAAAATAATTAGGTTCTGTTCCACTCTCTTTCCACAAGATAACAGATCTAAGATTTTATCATGTTATTTAGGAACAATGAATATATTGGGTAGCATGGTATGCAAAAAGAATATGGAGGTGTTGCTGTCTAGGTAGGCTCCATTATATCAATTGGAAAAAGATACAGTGAAGATCTACACAGAATTTACTTGAATACTCAACACAGCTTCCACTACCAAAGCATGCAGTGGTCACTGGAAGATGTCACATTCTCAGCACCCATGTAATTTTTGAAAAGTATTGTTCTCTTGAACCATTATGGCAGGTTATGAACTCACATCTCATGAATATCAGCTTTTCTTTTGACTTTTTCTTAGCCAGTCATTTCTCCATCCCCAGAAGGAGAAATAAAAGGCACAAAAGATGTGAACTGTCAACTGTAAAAAAAGTATCTCAGTCCCCCACATGAAGCATCCTATCATGTCTTAAAGCACATATATAAACAAATTAATTGATATTTTTTCTATGTAGTAAAGATAAGGCAGTAATGATTGTTGTTTCCATTTTGAATAAGGACTCACTATCCTTACCAGACAGGGAAAGAGTCACTGTTACTCTTCATTCTCTCTTTCTTTTCAGTATCCCATAACTTTCTGCTACTCTGATTTTTCTTTTGTTAAAAAACAAGAGCTTTTCAAAGACACCCACTAAACTCATTCTTTCTTTTTTTTCTGTGTATTCGCCCTGTTGCCAACACAATTCTGTTAATTAACCTTTATCAACCTTTTTTAGATCTCTTTTCGAAACTCAAACATCGAATACGAGAACTGTCTATAGAAAACATAGGGGAGAGTTGACTGCAATGAAAGCTTGAAATTGTTTTCAATAATGAATTTCACACTGGAGTGTTCAACTGAACTTGAGGAGATTTAAAGTAGATTTTTATTGTCCCTTGCTTAAGTTGTGTTACTTAGATATAGTGCAATGCCTCGCTTTAGCAGCTGTTGTTTACACCTGAAGCTATTGAAAAACCTAGGATCTCATCAGTTTGGGGTTATTTCTCCCATCATTTTCTTTATTTTTTTCTTGTGACAAATGAGGCTTTTATAAATTAACTCAGCTGGTGCACATTTGACCCCAATTTTTGAATGTATTCCCTGGGTCAAGTACTTTTGTGTGTGAGAATAGAGTCATTCTTCCCACCCTGAGGCAATGAGAGTACTCAGGCACTTCACTTACCATCAACACATTTTGAATCATAAATAATTTTCTACAAGTTTCATCTAAACAAACAAATCTAATGCTAAAACCAATTAAAGGCAACTGTAGTTTATTTTCTAGCCTCTGCTCACCCATAGAAACTGCTTTACTGAATAATAAATTAAAAATCTGTTACTTTAGCTGGTATGTGGGTGTTTCAACATATTTAATTCAAAAGTTATTTTTGCTCTGAAAAATCCAATAAATCATATCTTCTGATTTTTATGCATAGGTAATAATGTTATTGTTATATCTGTATGTGACTGTCTCTCTTCAGCTTTGTCTTATCAAGTCTTCCAATTGCTTCCACAACCTAAGTGCCAACATATGGTTGCATTCTGTAACATGAACTCATAGCTAAATCTATGAAGTTCATTATTTAGTCTCCACCTTTGGGACATCAGTAGGTGGTAATCTTAGCAACCTGGATATGATATCACTATTGTGGCATTTTCATTGACACAGCTCTGCTACAGAGACCCCTTGCCCCCAAGTATAATTCCTGAAAAATTAGCCTTTCATTACAAAACATTAAATCTCTTGTCACTCAACCCCGTAGCTTGATGGAAGTGTTGGATATGCAGTGGGGGTAAAAATCTTCCCTAAGGATTAAACTTTGCACTTCCCTCCTTGATGATACAGACTCTGGATGGGTGGTCTCTCTGGATCACCTTTCAATAACAGGTTCACAGGCAAGTATACAGCAGCTATAGAGAGGATTAGAAAGCTTTAATTCAGCAACTCCAAAAATGTTTGTGTTTTGAAGTGCCAACTACATTATTCTTATGCTTTGTTACATTGGCAAGTGGAAAGGATTGCCTCTGATGAAAGAGTAGTTTTTTATTTGTTATTATAAATTGTCTTACAAAAGCTTCCCTCCTGGGTGGTTTACCTTTCCCTAGTTTAACTTTCTAGTGAGTGTTGGAGTTGCCTCTTCTTTCCTCCTTGTTGTGATTTGGGTTAGGTGAAATCTAAACAATATGTTTCATATTTCTCTTTTGCCAAGAAAGACTTTCAGGGCAAGGCTGAAAGAAAGCAGTGCTTTTGGTTAACATCTCCCATGAAAACAATACATCTAGAATAATTGTCCTGGGAAAAGCAAGCCAAAGAAATCTGCTCAGCTGTAGACTGACTAAAGAGCACAATGATGTGATAAATGGGGTTAGCTTTTCTGAGTACTGAGTAATATCAACCTGCATATAGCAGCTTTGATAGTCACAAAAATTGTTGTCACATTTAGGGTAAAGAAGAAAGTTCCTTTAGGAATGTAAATGTTGAAAATATTCTCACTCCCTAAAATACACTATTGATTAGAGTTGAATACATTCTGGAATTAAAAATTTGTAGAAGAATTTTAAACATTTTAATAAATATTTTTGTCTAATTTTTGTCTGAACAATTGAATTATAAAAATAATCAGTGATCATTAACAGAGAAGTTAGCAGACAGGTGAGACAATACATATAATGCTTAGTCCATGATAATTCAGGACAGTACTTCTAAACATTTCTCAAGGATTTGTCAGAAAAGCTAGTCAAAATCATTGCTATCTCATAATTTGAAATAAACCACACATTTCCTTAAGCAAATGAATGATTGTTAAAAATGAGACTTCTATTTTTGCATTTGAATGGTGAATTGTAATGACAGTTTAACAAATCTGCCCTACCATTCTGAAATCTTTTTGGAGAGACATATTTTATTTAAACTGTGTGTTGTGTGTGCAATAAATCAACAGAGCACCCCAGTTTCAATCAAGTAAGCAGAGGATTCAATAACTAAAATGACCATTTCATGACTAGACTGACTTTGACTATAGTGTTAGTATTTAGATTCATAATATATAAGAATTCAAAAGGAGATATTTGTTCACTTTAAAGGCTATAAAATAACCTGCTGAGCTACATTCGCTATAGTTTATTTATACTGCTTTCTGGAGTTGAAGGGCAATCTTCTTCTTCTTCCTCTTTGTGGTTTAAATTAGAAGGTCATACAGTCCACAGTAAAAAAAAAGGGGGGAAAAAAACCCACCCACCCCCCCGTATTTCTGGCTTCAGTTGCCTATTGGCCAGCCTAGTTTGAAATAGTGCTTGGAAGAGATTCATTCCCTTGAGGTATCATGATCATTTTTCAAGTACAACCACTGTTCCTTCTCTGGAGATGCTTTGATTCACATTCAGCCTATCAGCTACATATGTAAGGTACCTTTTCAAAGGATGTATCGGTGAAATTCTTCTCCTGGCTTTTCACCTACTAATTGCAAGCAGGGAGCTTGTTCTCCTTTTTCAAACAAAGCCACAATTTTTAAATCTTCCCTCAGTTTAACTGTGGTTGTGGAGCTATACACTGCATAAATTGTGATCATGATAATGTGAAGCTTTCATCTTAGCTTGAAATAGCATCTGTCTGCTGCAACATCTTTGAAATCTTGATTGATAAAGGATTTAGACCTGGTTTTAATTACTGTCTTATGTACTTGACAAAGGTTAATACTTTGCATGAGGAAAAAGATCAGGCTATAATTCCTGGATTTAAGGCAAGGACTTCAGAATATTTCTTAACTCTGCCTTCCAATACTACAAAAAAATTAAGTTTTGAAATGAAGAAATCTACTGTTTTCTTGAGAGATGTGAAAGGTTTTTCATGGCTTCTTCAGTTTATAAACAGAAAGTGTATTAGCTCTATGTAATTGGGAACAGAAATAATTCCATATGCATTTGTTTAGTAAATCAAGTTTTTAAAGTAAAAAAAAGTCCCACACTGGTAAACACAACAATTTTTCTGTTCAGTTTTTCAAATACATTAACAATTAATTCATCCTAAAGCGAAAGGAACTCTACTAGATCTCATTTAGCCATATTTTTCTGATAAACTGAAGTTGATTAGACCCAACTATACACAAATCAAAGAAGTTTGCAATTTCTCTTTTGTTTCTTCAACTGTTGCCAATTATATGAAACAGACAATCAAATCCTATTGTGTCTTATTAATTCTTGTGATGCTATATTTTAGGACATAACCAGATCTTGTAAATTTCAACTTTCAGCATGTTGAATATGTCTTTTTCTGTGAGTATTTTTTTGTCAGGTGGATTTATAATCATATACCAATACATGCCCTCTATGGGATGGATACGTGTTTTTAAAATGTTTCTTAAATTCTTATGGCTAAGAGGATTGACAAAGTGACTGAAGTCAAATTCATAGGTTCTGGTTTATATTTTAATCTCTCAGCACTCAAAGTTACCATCTATGACTCTCAAAATCCTGTTTCCTAACCCTCAAAAAAAGGTAAATTAAAGCTAAATGAAAGTACAAGCTAAGATGATCTTCCCAGTCTCAGCAGAGAGCAAGGAACAATTTGACATACAAACTGAAGTATCTTTTCTTCTGTAAAGATGATCTTTGTTTGAGAAGAGGACTTCTGAGAGTTGAGTGTGATCAAGTTGGAATCATCATGAAATTACTTCTATAAAAAAATTAATTACTACAATGTGGAGTGAATGGAAGAACTACTTTATACGCTATTTAGTATATGATACTAAATGATATGATGTCTTTAACCCAAATCTTCAAACTGACTTGAGCAAGCTAGTGGTGTTAGTCAGAGACTGTATTTTTAGATGACAGCAGTAGGAATGTTTGCCATCTACTGGCTGAAGAGCTGGGCATATAAATGTTAGTTTATTCTGAACATTGAAAAAGATTCTTTAATTCAGCAAATATCTAAGTTTTTCAGGGGCTTTTCAGAACATATGAAGCAGACTTACACACTTATCCAGTCCTTGTGGTTGAAGCTCATGTTGATAAAGTCTTTTGTTTCCAGACTTACTTTTTTTCCAAGTCTTCAAGAATGAGGAACTCACATAATTTGGTGATTGCACTTCTTTAGTTTTTGATTTTCATTAATCCTTCTTGTATAAGATCATGGAGAACACACCCATCAAGTATTTTTTTTTTTTTTACTTGAAATAAGGTATGCATTTTTTTATGCTTTCACAGAAGATGTCTTTGGCTGGCTTACAGTTTGTTTGAAAACTGTTTTAACTACTGCATTAATAAACAGTGCTACTTACGGATCATGGCAATATGTTTTGCATTTTCATTCCCCACTTTTGTATTATTCAGACATGTAATGAAAACATTATATGAGGCTAGCTTTCAAGCATTTATTTTTAACTACTGTTTATGTCTCCAAATTCATTCCTTGTGTAAGATGTGCCTAGGAAGGCAATGAATATGGATGAGATTGACCCATGTTCCTATATTTTCACATAATTTCTGCAGAAGACAGTTGGCTGTGCTAGTCTCTGTGGGAGAACTGTATCATATGCTAACTTTGAAAGAGGATTAAAGGGATGATATAATAGTTTTTCTAACTCTAGTTCAATGATTCTTTATGATGTGATTATGAAGCAAGCAGCCAAAAGATAAGTAAAAAAAGATGAGCTTTTAAACCCGAGGAATAGCTGTTGTTCTTCTATTTTTTTCATAGTGTAAAGAAAGAAGACTCACATTACTTGATACATGCTTGTTAATTCAAGAGAAGGCAACAAGCTTCTCATCAATGCTGAAGGAGTTTATAGGATTCCACAATCCTTATTTGTTGTGGATGTGTCCTTTGCTTAAACATACATTTTTCCAAACACTATGGCATGCCAGCATGCTAGAGCAGGGAAAGACTTAACACAGAAATGTCTATTCCACTGCATCTGAAAGATTTTTCTACCCATCGTGCTTATAGATGATTGAAGACTGGGAGATAGAGGCCTAATTAGAAAAAACCCCAAAACACAGGGAATTAGGAGTACAATTTGATTGCCTTTCACTGTGACTTTTGGACTTTGAAGTTTCCCCTCAATACTCCCTCTTAATTGTTGAAATGTTTTCCACAAAGCATCATTCACTAGTCCAGGTTCCCCTAAGGTTAGTTGCTGCCATTCTAAATACATTCTGCTAATGCAATGAATGATCATTCCAATTGTGTGGTCTTCTGTAATCTCTGCTGTGAGACCAATAAACCTGAAATAAGCATCTTTAAAAATGTACTGTAAAACACTCCCCAGAGCCATTGGTGCCAGCTAAAAAGACATTTCTTAGTCTTTCGGAGATAAAGAAAAGCACTTGAGGAATGAAAGGTTTAGTTTGCTGGGTTTGTGCTAACTAAAGCTTGGTTCTGCTAATGGCAAATATTTTTACATTGGCCTGAGCAATAGAAAGATATTTGACACTTAAACTTCCATGAGAGAGCTATTTCAGGAATGAAGCAATTTTGTTTATTGCACAATAGGAAAATTGTATGGAAATAATTCTGCAGGAAAATAACAATAAAAAAAAAAATGCACATCAGAATATTTCTTCAATATAATGTGGAAGTAGAACCACCTCACAATTATCATAAGTTTGCAAAACTCCTAAAAAGTAATGTTTCGTTATAATGAAATCTGCTTGCGTGATGATGTCTTGCAATGTGGTCTAATTACAGCTCATATAAACAAAATGATGGTTAATCCGCACAAAATGTCCAACAGTTTATAGGTTTTGGCTTCAGTTCTACATTCTGAATGTGTAGGAGCTTTCAACAAAGTCCAATCTTGCTGCAATTCCCCACAATTATCTTTTACCCCAGTGTATATCCTGTGACCTACACTCTGCAGTAAAATAGCTTCTGCCAGAGTACCCCACGTTTGCTACGTGTTCTGCCTTTTATGGGCAGAAGCAAAACTTTTTATGTGGCTCATGAGGAGAAAAGTAAGGTAAAGAACTCCTGCCTTGTGTTTCGCTCTCTCTGGTTTTCCTAGGTTAAGTGTGACAAATCAACACTTCACTGAAGTTGTTAATGTCCGTGGAGACATCAGCTTTGTGAACAGGCACAGAACTAGTAATATCGCCAAACTATCCCTTAACCATATCTAGAGATAAGTAAGGGTTCGGAAGAGGGAAGCTGTATTTGAAAGAGTTTCTCTTGCTTTTGTGATTCTGTGATTTATTTTTTATGATTTTTGTATGTGTTTATTTTTTGTAGTATTCATCTAACAGCTTCTTCTGGTCACGGATAAAATGGAGAAGCTGGCAAAAGACAAGATATTAGCCTTTTAAATGCTATACCTCATCATTTGATTTTGTTAGATAACAGGTTTTAACGTGCAGAGTTTTATACTGGTTTTTATTAGTAAAATTTAATGTTAAAACCACTGCATTTTTACTCAATCGATGACACTGGAAAAAACAATGAAAGATTTATATCTGAAGACTTGCCATCCCCTAGTATTTTTTATTATCTCAGTCACTAGTAGCTTACTTTTTAAATAGAAAATATTTATGAAATTCAAGCACTACTAACTAAGAAATGCAGTTTGGTTTTTTTCATTTCTACTCACAAACTTGTTAGAATTCATTAAAACCATATATAGTTACAGGGATAGTATGTAACATTATCTATCCTATTGCTGTATTGGCAAAGTCTATGTTCAGAAGATAATAAGCCATATTTTGATAATAGGCAGCTAGTGTTATTTGCCACCAATATCACAGGGATATTGGAATGAATATCACAGGGATATTGGAATGAATATCACAGGTAAAATAAATAGGAAAATATGGAGAAAAGCTGAAAGAGAAAAAGAAGATGAAGAAAGTAGCTGAAGTAATTTCTTAATGTGATTTTTCCTTTCAGTGTTTGATATTTTTGAAATTAATTTATTGTTATAACTGATGTGTATTTTTATTTATTATAACATCAACAGGTACAGGTTGACATGTAAAAATATTTTTTAGTTATGTTCTTGTATGACTTTCATATTTCTTCATTCTTTCTTACCAAATTATGATTTTCATATTGTTGGATCTTGGATTTAGATTAATAACTCATTGTTTGACAAGCCTGAAGAAGACTTAGACAATACTCTCAGTACCTGCAACAGAAATTACATATAAGACAGCAAAGCAAAAAAGGTTAAAAAAGGCAATAAAGAGAAGCAAATGAAAAAAGCCTTTCCTCACCAAAACAAAATTATGTAAATAAAGAAAAAAAAGACCATCTTATTTCCCAAATAATAACACAGATGGTTGTCAGGTGTTTATAGAAGGAATTGTTATGTACAAGTAGGTTAGAAAAACATTGATCCCAAAGAATGAGTTAGAAATTTCTTATGTAAATCACATATTTTCAGTGACTAAGATTGATAGGGGTAAAATATGGAACCCAAAAGTTAAGTAAAATGAAACTGTGTAAAATTGCTGGAACTGCTGAAACAGAGTAATCATGACCAGTTGAAAACAAGTTATGCTCCAAATGCCAAAAAGGTCTCAAAATATGTAGCAAAATAGATATAATGGAATTTCAGGATATGGATATTTATTGAAGCGCTGGCCACTGAAAGGATATTTTAAGGTGAATACTGGATTACTTGAACAAATAATAAATAAAGGAATAGTAATATTTTCTGATCTCAATGCAGTGCTTTTTTTGTGGTTTTGTACTAGTTTAAAGAATAAGCCCCCTCAGGAACTGAATCTAAGCTGAGGCTGCTCAGCAAACATACGGATCAGAGTCTGAGTAGGAAAATAGGTCGGAATTCTATAATTATACATGAAGATAACTTCTTTTTACATGCAGTGGGAGCCCCAACTTATTTTAGCAATTTAAAATCTATCTCTGATATTATCTTGGGACCCTCTTATGGCCAGTGATGGAGCCAAAACCCAAAGTTTTTAGTTCTCATTCTGCTGTATTCTCATTAGTGTCCATGATTTACCCTGGTCATTGTTTACAGTAGAGAGGAGCTGAGATAATGTACCATTCAGGAAAAGAATTGGAATTTATTTCTTTATCTTGTCATGCATATGTCTTTAAAATGCAGGAACTGATTCTTTCCATCACATGTAACCTCTTCATCTTTCATGACCTCTCTATAGCTTGGAACAGAAAATAGTGCTTAGTTGATTTAAAGAGTGTGAGGGGGAGTTTAAAAATGAACAACTACTGTAAATATAACTCAAAAATTCATGACAAACAGAGTAGTTTAATGATTCTGTGCTTGCAGCAGACAATGTTCTGTCTGGCAAAAAAACTTTGTCAGAGGAAAGCTGTTAAGCTTGTGGAAGTGCCTTTCACTCTAACTTCTTTTTGTTTGGTGATTTTGTTTTGTTTTCAAAGATTATGTGAATTATATTCATAGGTTGACCTTCCCAAAGGCAGGTGTCACTCTACCAAAACCAATGCTGGCACAAGTAAAGGGAATACTCTCTCTGAATCTTGTGTATCTAATGTTTTAGCATGTTGCTTCCAATTTGCTGTGGTATTCTTTCTGTTCCATCCATACTGAAAATTGCAGCTCTGGAAAGCAAACAAATCACACATGCATATGTCACAGTAAAGGAAACTCTATAATGGTACTGTAGAAAAATGCTATGTAAAAACTTGAAGTCCTCTACTGCATATGATAACTAATAATTCATGAAAGGTCTAATTGTGATTCTACATTTGTGAAAAAAAGTTGATCTGACCAGATTGAAAAGAGATGAAATATGGATATATGCTTATTTCAATTAAACAAAAGGTGATGAGGTATGTATTCATCTACTCAGCAAGTGTGAGTGGTATTGAAAATACACTTAGCTCACTAGGATCAAACTGATTTTGAACCAGAAAGCAAAGCATCAAACGATACTAGAACAAGTGAACCCTGACATCAATTTAACATTCATCAAGGTAGACAGATAAATTATTTTGTAGAAAATACTATTCTGAGTTTGGAGAAAAAAGATTTGAAAAAAAAAAATATATCATTGTGATTCATTGTGGCAGAAGCAGAAAATGAGTGCTAGAAAAGAGGATGAGGAAAGAGATTTTCTCTACTGCTTGAAATGGCCTTTAGAAATCTACAGGGAACAATTTTGTTTTCTTAAACTAACTGCTCTTAACTGCCTGACTGCAATCCTGACCTATCATCATGGTTACAGATAATGTCATAACACAGATCCATCACAATTTATTATCTAAATATATTGCATATCTTTTTCTCACTTTTCTCTCAGTGTCCTCCAGCAGTCTGAAGCTGCTTTTGATGATAGTTACAGAAAATGAAAAAGTAGTGGAATGTGTGGGAACCAAGTGCCTGGGACACTACTAAACTACCCTAACTTGAAAACTGTGTCATCCATGAAATAACACATGCCCCAATTTATATTGTACTGTTTAGATTAGAGCATAAACTGTAGCACATGGAAACTTTTCCATATGCACTCTGTGCCAGTGCCTGGGATTAAAGCTGGAGGCTTGAGTCTCTAACTTTGGGACTAAGAACCTCAAAAGCTCAGACAAACATCATCTCTCTCTCCTCTATATTTTATAGAAGTAACTTTTTTGCAGTGAGATTCTCCTGTTTCCTGGAGCTGAATGTCTATATAATTCAGAATTAGAATAGCACACGGTGCTTTTATTTTAATTATTTCTGTTTTGTTTTACTAAATAATTTGCAAGTTGAAGACTGTGGAGTACAGTCAGAGTCTGTAAATACTGTAATGTGGATATAATGAAGTAACTGTTAATGACTATACATTATTAACAGGGAAATCTAGTGGTAATGTGAACAGAAGTTAGCAGTCAGAAGGTCTATTTTGTATACTTACAGCAAGTCACAATAAAGGCCTAATTTTTCACAGGATCGGAGCTATAAATCATATATTAGAAAACACCTCCACTTTTGAGAAACTTGTGAGCTCACGTGAATCAAGAGCACAAAATGTTTTAAGTCATTTGGAAGGTGACACCTGAGGTCACGATTGTGCATCATGCATTCTTGGCTGTTTAAAAAGAAGCCTGATTGTAACCACTTGAAATTTTCATTGTCAGGCCTCAGGATGAAGTTTTCAACAGATAATTATGGCAGAAATTGCCCAACTATTTCTCATTCTGAGACTGAGAATTAGAATCATGTGGAGATCAGAAACTACCTTCAGGGAAGGATTTTAAGGTATTAAAATGGATATTGCTGGGAATCAGAATCATCCCACACAAATGCTAGTATTGTTTGGAAAGAATAGTAAGAAGGGATTATTATCCTTATGTTTTCTGGTTGAGAAGTTCTCTATTATCAGATTTCATCAGGAAAGAATGTTTAATCACTGATCATGTCACTTCTTAACCTTCAATTTTGGAAACTAAATTATTCTGATTTTCTTCTCCTTTCCCCCCTTTTTAAATGTATTCCTTTTTTTCCTTTTTTCTTATTTCTTTTCTTTACCCTGTAAGAGATATTTTCCAATCCTGGACAGCTCCAAAACTTTTATAAGTTTTCATCATCTTTCTTTGAAAACAGATTTAATAATCTAGCACTGATGATTTCATAGTCAATACAGATGTAGTATTACTTCTTCACTCATNTCTTTGTTCGCCAAGCCTAGCCATACATACATACATACATACTTGGCATTTTTTTACTAAAAGTTTCAAGGACATTTCTATTCTACAATGAAAACTCATGTTCAAGTAATTATCCATTCTGACCTCTAAGTCACTCAATATTTCTCTCATTCCTCAGAATTCCCAATCCTAAAGAATGACTTACATTCCTTGTTCATAATTATGCTCTTTCCACTTGGCAATGTTGAAACACATAGTTTTCCCACAGTATGTTTACCAAGAAACTGAGTTCATTCTGTTCATATGACACACTCTTTTTGTTACTACTGATTCTCTTAATCTTTATGTCATTACTAAATTTTATAATAATATATTTATGTTGTCTTTCCTCAAGTGAATTATTAATAATGTTAAATAGTATACATTCAAGAAATAAAGTCTACAGGCTGACATTAGAAATATCACCTTATTACAAAAATTTTTAATTTCTGCAAAATATATTTAGGTTCCTTTAACATTTTAAATGTGTAATACGATCTAAGAATTACCAAGATGTAGAAATCTAAGTGCACCTACACTGAAAGTGAAGCTTATCATCCAACCACCAGATGTGGTTCAGAATTGTATAATAGTTAGAAAAACATATTCTAAAAGCAATCAGATAGATATACAAACCATATATTTCTCTTTGCATCTCTTATACATCTTTTATATTTCCTAGTTTTGTTATATTTTTATTACTATAAGCTCCTCCTCTTTTATATCATAATTATTAGTTAATTAACTGATGCTTTCTGTTTCCTTCTGTATCTGTTTTAGCTAGCACAGCCTTATTCCTTAACAGAAATTTTGACATTTTTTGGCACTTAAGGAATTCCCAATTATCATTCACATCTAATTACTTTCTCCCAGAAGACTTCACTCATAATTGTTATCAACTTTGTGAAGCTAGCTTATAAAATTTAAATGAACTGTTAATATGGTGGAGGTTGGGACTTTGCTGTGCACTCTCACATAATTGACTCATTATTTCTTGTACTGTACCAATTGTTAATTTTTTCTCAATGCTTCTTTGCATGTGGAAATAAAAACCTGCCACAAGAACTAAATTCCCTGAAAATAATGCATCTTTTCAACCTATGCATGCTATATTGGTTTTTAAAAGGCTGATCATTCTGTTGCCTGGTATTATTTGGTAATCTGCAGCTACACATATAGTGCTTTATTTATCACTACAGTAACCCTCGTATCTAAAGTTTCTTTGTTTCACAGTGTTGGTAACTTAGGAACAGTTAAAGTTATTTTTAACATTTTGTACCATCCCCCTCCTTTTTTCCCCACTGATTTCTTCCTAAATAGGTTATAATCATCAATGGAAAGACTCCAGTAATGCAAATGTTATAGCACAATTTCATGTACAAAATACTAAAATATTACAACCCAAAGTCAGTAATTCCAAAGTAGGTCAGACTCATCTCAGACACGAGCAATTCCATTTTCATTTCTTTACTACCTATACTTCTCTCAGTAACATGTAGAAAATTATTTTTTCCTTTATGCTCATCTGTGACTTGGTTATACACAATCCTGACTTCACAGTTTAGTGCTAAGTGTATATATATATATTTGTTCATGTTTTCTTTTACCTCTAATGTTTATCCCCCCTGGCTACTTTAGCCATACTATTCATGGAAGATTGATTCCAGGAAGCTCTAACAAGGGCACATCCTTCTTTTGCTGTAGAAGAAGGTTATAACTTCTTCTGACCCCTGACTGCTTTTGCTCATGTCATGGGATGAATCTCTGGGAAATGCTTTAATGTTCTTCTCCAATGCCCCTTAGAGATCTCCAGAGTCTTTTACAATTAGTCATTTATAGTGTTATCAGTTATAGTCATGATCATGCTCTCAGCACCACTTTGAACTACAAGACCTTTTCCTGACTACCCATGATGTGAACTGGAGTGATTCCAGTCTTATAATTGCATCTTCTGTCTTGGCTCTGAGAGGAAAGCACAACATCCTTTTGTTGATTTGCGCATCACAGTAGGTTTATTATGTTTTTTGTAGGACAAAATACCAACACTGAGTGTTTTCTTTCCTTGGATCATTGAAAATCTTCCTGTGTCCTTTAAAAACAGCTACAATCCCTTTTGTAAACCTGAAACTCCAGGAGTGGTGATTTAAGATAATCTTATTTCTGCAATTTTAAATGTTATATTCCTCAGTTAACAACACTAATGATACTAAACTGTTGATTTTATATTTTTAGTAAATATTACATGTATTTATTAAAAATAAATTGTATTTGTTAGTATAATTTTAATCATGTTCACACTTAGTCATTTTCTTGTATAATCATTCCTCATTTCCAGGGAGTGGGTCAAAACTATGAAAAGTACAAACCACTCTGAGATCATTAAAACAAGAAGAAATGGAAGAAATTAAATATTTTCACACACTAATAATTCTCTGTAGACTTCAAAACTCACTTTCACCATATAGATTCTCTAAGGCCTGGCACTTCACATCCTTTTCTTTCATTTTATATGGCTAAAACAGTGCATTGCACCAGAGAATACTCTGTGATTTATCATTGCTGGGTTAATCAGGGAGCAGCTCCTTCAGATAAGCTGTTTGCCTGAGATGATGTCCCTGATGGACTATTTAGTTAGATTGGAAAAACAGTGGCAGATTCCGTGATCCTTTTCAGGTTAAAAATGTGATAATTTACCCTTTCTTTTTCCCTATTCCTTTATTAATAAATTTCTGTGCCTGCTTCTCAGTTTACTATCCTGCTTAATATCTTGTCCTAGAAGGAAGGCTTAATTAGCTGATGAGCTAAAGAGCTGAATAGACTTCTAAACTCAAGTATTAAGTGTTATTTTAACCACATAAGATCTTACAGTCAATTCCGGAACGCTTTCTAAAAGCAGGTTTGCAATGTTTAGTCTTGATTGAGGCACAGTCTCCCACAGCATTCTCCTGGAGAAACTGGCTGATCATGGTATAGATAAATGTACTCTTCACTGGGTTAAAAACTGGCTGAATGGC